>JAEIIU010056811.1:0-10373 GCA_018874675.1 Drosophila baimaii | reverse complement strand
GGGGGCCTCGGTCAGCAGCACGGGGTGCTCCTCGGGGGCCACACGCAGCTCGTTGTAGAAGGTGTGATGCCAGACCTTCTCCATGTCATCCCAGTTGGTGATGATGCCGTGCTCAATGGGGTACTTCAGGGAGAGGATACCGCGCTTGCTCTGCGCCTCGTCACCGACATAGCAGTCCTTCTGACCCATGCCCACCATGACGCCCTGATGACGGGGACGGCCCACGATCGAGGGGAATACGGCGCGGGGCGCATCGTCTCCGGCGAATCCGGCCTTGCACATGCCGGAGCCGTTGTCCACCACCAAGGCTGATGCTTCCTCGTCACACATTTTGGGTTAGTTTTTGATCGGAGCGGGCACTGGAACAGAGACAGAGGGACCGATGGGTTATCCTTTGGTTACACGTAACAAAAAAATTTAAACTTAAACTTTTTCTTATTTTTTAAATGAACTTTATAGTTAGTTTGATTTTGCAGGATATCCTTTGGATCTTGAATCAAATCTGATTTATTTTGATATGAAATTAGATCAGATTGATCCTCGTTTCATATATATATTTTGTATATCCTTCGGTTATCCTGGTCCTAATAATCCCAATGGCGACACTCACGACGTGTAAATCCAACAGCGACAGCAATCAGAGTGATTCGTTCTGCGCTCCGGCAGCCGCATTTAAATAAGTTCTGTCCGAGAGATCCGGGACCCCCTGGCCCCCCTAATGTCCCTGTCATCTTGGCCAATTGTTCATCTAGTAACATGTTGATGAATTTCGCGATATGCTACGCTAGCTGGGGATCAGCCGTTCACGGAGACAGTGGCGGGGTGGCGAACCGGAGGGTCGGCCACACATCATTTCGATTGCACCAAAGAGTGTTCCGATCTCGGGTCCTCTGCCTTGGTTAATGCGTTTGATAGTGATCTTTTAGGTGGGGATAGATCAGGGATTGATCTGTGATAGATAGGGAGCTAGGGAGAGCAGATCTTTTAAGGCTTAATCTTACACAATGCAAATAAACTTGTTGTTATAAAATATAAATAATCTTACAAACTCTATTAATAAATTAGATATAAGTTATGCTATGGTTACTGGTTTATTGGTTTAATATTATTATTGTTATTGTTTTTAAGGGTGTTTAACATAATAAGTTAATTACCACTATATTAATAATGTATTTACTTGACTGCCCAGAGTTAATAATATAGCTTAGAGTACTTTCAACTGAGTAAAATGTTTATTTTAATTATAATAACAATATAATACATTTATATTTAAGAAATATGTTATTTGCCTTAAAGGAATAGTACATTTTAAGTGATTACTTTTAAGGTGACAAGACCTGTTATCTTCTTTTAATTTTAGTTCTTTCATTGAAGATTTTTCTTTTCTTTCTAGTTCCCATTGCTCTTTCGAGACAAATCTTCGGTATAATATCCTATAAACTTTGCCAAATTCGCGACCAAAGAAAAATCTTCAACAAGACAACACAGTTTCATAAAGAAATGTATTGCAATTATGGCTAAAAATATACCTCTACATTGAGCCATCTTACAAGGTCTTATTTAGAACAAAGAACACAATTCGTTAAGATTAATGCATTAAATGAAGTGTCACAGAGACTAATTATTATTGTAATCAAAAGAGCGAATGTGTGGTAATCCACAGCTTTAAATAATTAATCAAACGAGCTCTCCATTAAACTAATGCAATCTAGCGGGCCATGTGATGCCATTGATATAGTTATTTGTATTCATTAGTCTTTTGTTTGGCATTAGCCAAAAGATTAGCCTGTCTTATTTCTCTCGCCATTTGAGGGTATTCAATTTTCTCCATTCCACCCGGCCATTTATCATTCAGTTTCATTTCATTTTCGCTAAATTATGTCTGGCTGCCAACTTTGCTATGACTTCGACATAGAACAGCGAAGAGAGAGCGTAGGGAACTATGCGCCAGGACTTGTATAGGCATCTGTTGATGTATTTTTAAGTTTTTATATAAATAAACCCCCGCGAAACGGCGTTCGCGAGACAACCCCGCGAACAATGCAATGCAGTTGCCAGCTTGTACTTGCAAGAATCTTTTAAAAGTCCGCCGGATTTGTGCCAACGCTCTTTGGGGGCCCCCACTCAGTCCATAGATGGTGTGGCACACACCACACATCGCACACACACACACACACACGCATACTCCCCGCCGCCCAGCCCTGGCAGCCCACAAAAATGCAGGCAAAGCGTTTGCACATATTATAAATGTTGACGACGTCGTGTGGATTTCATTGAAATCAAATTGAAATAAAATAAAATTGTTTCATTCGCATATATGTAAGTTTGTATCCACGGATGCGAAGGGAAAGAAAGGCAGGCAGCTCATCGCGCGCTCTGAGTGCAATTTTGCGCCTGTCTTCCGATATCGGCCGATCTCAACGTGGCATTAGCCACAAGATTAATGCTTCGCCATTCTAATTAAGTGCACCCCGAGGCGAGAACCTGCAAAGGTACTCCTCGACAGCTGCATGGCAAGTGCATTCCGGGGGCATTCCCCAAATGGCCGAACTTCACAACTCGCCGAGGAACTTCCGCTGCGCTCCGGTAACTTCCGTAAAGTGCTCGGCAACTGCGGAGCACTACGTGACCGCCGGGCGGATCAGGTACGGCTACGGGCAGCGTTCACGTATCATTGTCCGCACGCGTCTCGAGCAGTTGAAAGAGGTAAAAATTATGCTTGCCGCAGTCTGCAGGTGTTGTTACTGTTGTTCCGTTTTTTCGAGAGCTCATAAATAGCAATAGGGAAGCTTCAGCAGTCCAAATGGGGTGCCATTCAGGGTGGTTCATTCTTTATTCGGAAGTGCCTTGATTGAATATTTCAATATAAGAATATATTGGCTTAAAAAAGAAACAGAAATAAAAATATATATACTAGGAAGATTTTAGAACTCAATAAAAATAATATAAATATTTATAAATTTGTATATTTATATAGTTATATCATTAATATTTATAATACAAATCCTTGGTCTAATTATTTATATATGCTTAACTAAAATTTTGATGTAATCAATGCAAGTCATATTAATCTGTATATTAAAATATGTTACCCAAATTCACTTAGTGTTTTTTCTCATATTTCCCAGATTATAATCGTTCGAATTTGAAGCACTTTTATAATGGGAACAGCAAATTGTGAAGAATACCACTGATAGTTTTAGATTTTTTAAGTATTTAGGTAAAGCGATTATTAGGGCATTTATCGTGGCTATTTAGAATTACAATTTCAAGAACATTTTAGAAAATGGCAAGAATTTTTCGAGACGGTTGGGGCAATGAATTCGTATACAGCAGAAGGTAAACTATATAACTAGCGAAATTAACATAACACATAAAGTCATATAAAATAAAAAAACACCATAACTTATATGGAACTACAGATGACAACAAAATATGTTTTCCTAATAAATCACATGCTAAACAATTTTTATGAGCCCTAGACAGACAATGTTTTTTGAGTACAAATAATATAGTCACTCTTTTGATGTGAAAACGCAGCAACTTTTAAATTAAATTACCAGACAAGCATGGCCGCGTGCCAATTTATTTTGATATGAACAAATTCCTAACACACTAATGAAATTTTAGAACAGATTTTCTGTGCGGCTGTCCGTCACCTAGGCAATTATAATAAATTAAACTTGCTTCGGAGCCAGCTTTCGGTTTCCGATACTATTCAATCCTCCCCAGGAACCGCGGCGGCTGACCCCAACTTCAATTTAGCCTTAAGTTTCTGAGGGCGAAATTCCTCCAAAAAAGTTAGCGCGTTGACAGGAGGAACCACCTTTGCCGCTCCCGCTGCCCGGCTCCACCTGCGGCTCCGCTTACGGGCCTTCCGGCCAGCACGCAGTGCGAAAACTTTGGCCAAAGTGAAAGAGAGCGAAAGAAAGCCGAGCTGAGAAAGTGGGAAAAGCGGCAAACTTGGCCCAGTGCACATAAAAATTAAAATACTTGCCACGCGGCTGCCTGCTACCTACCAAGTTGCAGATCCCGAGGCGAGAGAGCTGCGCTGCGGAGCTGCATTTCACGTTCCATGGCTAATTTATGATTTGTAATAGGAATATGCGCATACACATAATACTCGGCAGAGGATTGAAACTTTAAGAGCCATTCTTTCGGCTCCTTTCGGCGCTATTTTATTTTCCATTCTTCGCTCCCAACACAACTTTCGCTGAAAACTTTGCCCAAGACAAGGGCTGACAGTCTTAACTACCCCCGAAAACACTCCCGCCTCCCTCCCGTTCACTTTATTAATTACACAAGTTGTCTCGCCAAATATTTTTCACTCAAATTAATTTCTCCCATGTGGCCGCGACGGCAGCAGCTGTCATCGGGGATTCCCCCTGCAACGCCGCCTATTTAATTACCCTTCGCTCAGAATGCACTTCGGTGATGGAATAACAATCTGCACACACACACAGCACACAGGGATCCTCTACAGAACTAAGTACACCCCGGATTACGTCTAGTCCAGCGGCAGGGTCTCGTGCAGCCACGTCCGCCCGCCGCCCTCGGCGAAATCGGCGGCGGCATGGTCCTGTCCGTTGAGTATCCACTTGGTGGTCAGCAGCCCCTCGACGCCCACGGGGCCGCGGGCATGGATCCGTGCGGTGGAGATGCCCACCTCGGCGCCAAGGCCGAAGCGGAAGCCGTCAGCGAACCGCGAGCTGGCGTTGTGGAACACACAGGCGCTGTCCACGCTGCCCAGGAACTGCTTGGCGGCGGCATCTGCACGGGCAAAAATATTGTAATAATTATAATTGTGATAATAAATATTAAATAAAATATGTAACACATAATAAAGGGTATTTAATATTAAGATAATCTCTTGTAAGATCGATTTTCTAATTTTTCAATACCAAACTGATGTGAAGTTCAAGCAGATCCTTTCCCAATTTCTTGCCCCTGAAAATCTTTCCTGAAATTGTTCCATGTGCGCCTTGGAATTGGAAGAGCATGTGGAAATTTCAAATTTCAACAAATGTGCAAATGCAAACACGGACTGCCGACTGCAGAAAGTGTTGAATAAAATTAATTTCCCAAATGATTTAAATTTGTTGTGGCAAGAGCTGCATGCATGCAAAAGTTTAGCGTGCCACTTGCCCCGGACTTGAATTAGGATTCCGGGTTTGGTTTCGGTTTCAAGTTGGAACTGCCTGAATGGCTGAAGAAGTGAGTGCCGAGTGCCGAGTCCTGGGTACTGAGTACTCAGTACTGAGCGCTGGCATTGAGGGCGCCAAATTGAATTACATGTGGGGGGAGGAGGAGGAGGCATGAGCATGAGCTGGGGCCAGTCATGCCATCCAGGACACGACACACTCGTGCTAAATGCATGTACACGTGCCATTGTGCTCGAAATAATAGCAGAGGAATTCTCCCAAATATCTTGAAAAGTAATTGCAAAAAACACGAGCCTCGAAATGGGTTTAACAATTGCCAGGCAATAATACATAATGGTTGCTTAAAAACACGTTAACTTCGCATTAAACGGGTAACTAATTTTTAAGAGTATGCTGTTCTTAATTGGTTTGAATAAAATAAATCAAACTTAAGAGACTTGAAAATGTGGAAGACAAGAAACTAATTAAGATAACATTTTAAGAGTCAATTAATTTAAGTTAGACTTTAAACGAAACTAAATAGAAAACTTTCTTCTAGCATTAGTTAAACTCCTTCCTTGATTTATTATTTATATTTTATATAAGGAAACATAGAAAACTTCTACATATCCCATATATTTTTATGGTTTTCCTCAGCTCCAAGATTAAACCTTAATTATTTGCAAGAAATTTTCCCATTTTCCTTAATGATTAGTGTAACGTTTAACTGACACGCTATTCCCTGATTAATTTCGCTAATATTTCTGCACGCCCTGTGGCCCTAAGCCACGTCAAACATTTAATTAGAAAAGGACCCACCCTGAACTTAAAAATTCCTCCCACTCTCAGTGTCATTTGCCATAGAAATTGAATTATAGTTTCGGGCCACCATGCACTTCCATATTCCAAATTCGCTCTTTGTGTCCGTTTCCCTGGCAGCCTTCGAGGGCAGTCATCCGCAGCAATAACCATTATGAGGGCACCCCGGCAGCAGTGGGAAAAACCAAATCAATTGGGAGTGGAATTAGGACCAGGCGGCGACGGAGGAGGAGGAGTGGTAAGAGGGGGAAACCCTGACCATTTTTCAGCTTCGACTGCTGGCAATCGAAATTAATTTTCAATTTTGCAACATTTCGTTACCGTTTTCCGTGACAATGACGTCGGTGTGGCCACTGCCGAACGTATGGATGTGATTAATGGCCTCGTCCAGGCCGGGCACCACCTCGATGCAGCACTCCAGGGCTCCGTACTCGTGCTTCAGGCTCTTGGCCGCCGGCGGGCCAAAGGTCAGCTGCTGGTTGAGCCGCGGTCCGGCATAGATCTTGACGCCCTCCCGCTTCAGCATGTTGCACACGTCGGCAAAGATGTTGCCACTCATCAGGTCCTCGTGGATGAGCAGGGTCTCCATGGCGTTGCAGGCTGTAATGATGGATGGGTTAATTGAGTTGGGTTTTCCTTAAGGCTTGTGGCTGTGATTGGACTCCTACCCGCCGGATAGTCGCACTTGGCATCACGGGCAATGCGTAGGGCCTTCTGCAGATCCGCATCCCGATCGATGTACACGTGGCACACGCCCTCGGCATGGCCCAGGACGGGGATGTGGAGCGACTGCTGCTGGATGCTGCGCACCAGCTCCGAGGAGCCGCGCGGAATGATCAGGTCAATGTGGTTCTCCATGGACAGCAGGTCGCTGATCTCCTCGCGCGTGGAAACCTTCACGAAAGCGGTTTAAGGTAAGCAAATTCCAAAAACATTTTACCTTTTAAAGAATACCAACCAGGGACACGGCATGCTCGGCTCCCACGGTGGCCAGCGCCTCCTTGACCAGCTCCATTAGCGCCTTGTTGCTGTGTGCCGCCTCCTTGCCGCCCTTGAGCAGCAGGCCATTGGCCGACGCCATGGCCAGGGCGGCCACCTGGGGCAGTGAGTCTGGGCGGGATTCGAAGATGACCAGCAGGACGCCAATGGGCACGGTGACCTGCTTCAGCTCCAGATTATCGGCCAGGCGGGTACGTCTCAGGACGCGACCCACATTCTGCGGAGATGAGATAATAGAGATGACGACACGAAGGGTGTAAAAATAACAGTCGCAAAAGTCAATTCACAAGTCAGCAGAAGTCGCATAACGCATACGCCATGTGGGACCGAGCCATAAAAATAACTCGATATTTATGCGACTCGAAGGCGGACACCAACCGCCACCACTCCCCTTCGTGGATGCCGCCTTTCGATTCCCTGGCGTCCATTTTGAGGCGTTACATAAATCAAGTCGCTCATCGCGTCGTAATCTTTATTTATTTTTAATGGCTTGCCGTCCCACGCCCCCGCACTTGGAACTAGTCTGCCCTTCAGAGGGTCCTGCCCTCATCCTGCAGCTGCTTTTGCCCTGATCCTGCTCCTCCTGCCCTGCTTCAGCTCCAGCCCTGCTTCAGCTCCTTCCCTCTTGTGAGAAATCTCTAGAAAATTGGCTGCAGATAACATAAAGAGATTGCGGGTTGGTCTGGGCTGGACGGCTGCTGACAGCAGTTGGCACTGGCACTGGCCTTGTTTGCATAGAGTGGACGACCACCCCGGGCTAAGAAGAAGGAGGACTCCCTACTCCTTGCTCCTGGCTCCTTGCCCCCTGCTGGGTCCGCTTAACCATTAAACTCGACTTGGGCGCACTGGGTAAATTTGGTTATATGGTCATTATTATTGACTCTGGCATTGTAGGACGTCAAACTTTAAATTATATTTGCAAAGGACAATTGGATAAGTCCGAGGCTGATGTAGTAGCAGAAGGTTATTAGGGTTCATGAAATATGCAGGGTTTTGCAGGGTTTTACGACGCGATGCGAGAGCAGGAAATTGAAAAATCCACCTCCACAACTACATACTGCAGGGCATTTCCTTCATATTGTCAACATTTTTGTCCTAATTCAATTATTATCTCATCTTAGTCAGTATTTGTTGGGCAATAAAACTTTCGCCGGGGGGTAATTGAAAGCTGAAGCAGTGTCCGAGCACCCCAGTGAACCCTGACCCCGGTCAGCTATTAAACTCTCGAGCGATTCCGCGGACCCCGGGGCCAAGTAGGGTCCGCGGCATTTGTTTGTCGCACGGAAATAAAATAATAAACGAACAAAAAAAAAGAGAGAAAACTGGGCCGAAACACTTTCCGCCATCGGAGCGACATTTATTGAGTGCGTTATGGTTTTTGCCGTATTCCCAGGCCAGCTTCCAGCTCTATAAAGTATGTGTGCGTGTTCGCTTTTTATGATTTTTCACGCTGCCGCCATTTTGTGTCACAATTTCGCTTGCCGTTTTTACAATAAACTCATGTCGCAGTTCCCCCCGTTGCCCCCATCCCTCGCTCGATGGAAAAAGTTTGTGTCGAGCACAAAAAAAAAAACATGAAGGAAAACTTTTTACGTTTCCGCACAATCACATCCAATAAAACGGTTGGCTGGGGAGGATGAAGCTTCCGCCAATCCTCGAACCCTTCCTCGGCTTCCTCGGCAATATTCGATCAACTCTGTCTGGCTCTGAAAGCAAGGGATAGGGATAGGGATAGGGGACAGGGACAGAGGCAGGACCCCGACCCCAGTCAGGATGCGGGCTAATGTCACTGCCAAGACACCAAATACACGAAGCGCATACAAGGAGAGTCTGTCTTTTATCTTCCACTTGCTTAGCTGCCTCGCACTCTGCCCCACTCCTTGGAAGCCGGCTCCCTGGGCGCATGGATTAGGTCACCAGGACTTCGAGCAGAGTCACCCCCCAGTAGGGGTGTCAATTTTTGTTCAAGTGTAAAATTGCTTGGAGATTTCATAATACTGTTAAAGCTTCGGAAACTGCATAGGGCTCTTGGAAAGTGAGGGGCCTGCCTTTGTGGGGAGCTCATGAAATGGCCATTTTGCCAGCCAGACAAATCCCAGTGCAGCAGCAGGAGGATCTCCCCCCGCCGGACTAACTCAATTTGGGGCTGACTTTTTGACACTGCAACAAATGCAATTTGGCCGGCGGGGGCGGGGGACCTTTTAGGGGTCAAAGTGTCCTGTAATTAAGTTCTCTCCTTCGCTCTCACCTTGTGACTGTCCTCGGCGATTTGCTTGAGACCCACGGACAGGTTCTTCAACTTGGCCGCGTTCAGCGAGAGTCGCGACAACAGCGGCTTGGCCAGTCCATTCTTCTGGGCCTCGGCCAAGTCCTTGGCGTTTGCATCCAAGATGAACTTCTCGCGGCTCACCAGCAGGTCGGCCAGGGTGTTGACAGCACTCGCTCTCTGGGCTGCAGTCAGGGCCTGCATCTGGCGACTTCCGGTGCGAGCTGAAGGAAGAAGGAAGAAGAAAATGGGTTAAATAACACTGGATAACAGGAAAGTTATACAAGGATGTTTATGAAGGATTTTGGGTTTCTCTGGAGAACTTGCTATACAGAAACTATAGCTAATTTTATCCTATAATCAAGTTCAGGTGAGTATTCTATTCATGTAGAATAAAAGGGTGAAAAAACCTGCAACACAGTGTTCGCCAGTGCCAAAACAAGTTGCTTCTGCCTAATTAACAGGCACTTTCGGCCAGCTGCTGCTGCTGCAGTTGGCCATAATAACAATTAAATGAAATTTGCGCGACTAAAAATAGCAATGGCGGTGGGTCCTTAAGGCTGCCGGGAACCCCTCCACTGCTGACCCACTTTTCTGGTGCTTCCTTCTTGGGCTTGTTTAGCTGGCGTAAGCCCTAATGGCCATTAGCCCGGCCAACAGCCACTTGTCATTCGCTGTTAGCATCTTGCAACTTTCCCTATCTCTCTCTCTCCCTCTCTGGAGTGAGCCGGAACCGGCTTAGACTTCGCACCGGATAATTGGCAATCGATGTGGCTGGACCAGGCTCCTGGCGAAACCGCTAATTATGCGAGCTGAGAGCTCAGCTCTTTCCCCAGTCCAGCCACATCATTCTCCGTTATTATCCTTTCATCCTGACCACTCATCCACGTCCCCCACCACTCACCATTCTCCGCCATCACCTCAACGGGCACCGTGTTGGCACTCTCTGTGGCCTCCGTGAAGAAGGTGCCCACCTTCCGGCCGCCAATTATGGTCTTAATGGCCTTCTCCTGCATACCGTTGCAGATGACCACGCTGACGCCCCGGTCCAGCGCCCAGGTGGCCGCCTTCACCTTGGAGTCCATGCCGCCGGTGCCCACCTGGAAGCAGGCACACAGAAAGAAATTTATCATCAATATTGGCATGAA
>JAEIIU010056807.1:0-15545 GCA_018874675.1 Drosophila baimaii | reverse complement strand
GTTAAATTTGACTTTAAATTGACTTAGTCAATTGGAGATAGTTTAAAGTATTTTAAGACAAGCCGCAATTTGCAAAATTATAAAATAAAGACATATGTACATTTTTTAGAATTAAAAAAATTTGCAATTGGGATTGAAAGAACAGCTACCACGTTGGCTGGGTGCCGATCGGGGTGGCTAAAATTTTACATTTTAAAATATATGGCTCGAAATATATTTTAAAATTTACCCATGCCATGTCCATCATATTCCACAGGGCCCCGATTATTTAACAAATGATGGTGCCCTTCACATGCAAGTAGATTGAGAGGCAGGTCACCACGTACAAAATTTTGCAAAAATTTTTGACCGGTAGCAGAAGAAAAGCTGCTTAAATTAAATAATACGAACTATAACTAAAGTAAAAAATAATCACCGAGCATACTTATTATTTTTGACTTTAGTTTTATTTCGTTCATTTCAGCACATTTCGCATGTGGGACTCGCGACTCGAATATTACGGTGGTGTCCTGCCTCTCAACCAATTTTCATACGCCGGGCACCATCATTTGGTAAATAATTGAGGCCCTGCGGAATGTGCGCGACATGGCACACTTTCTGGGTAAATTTTAAAATATATTTCCCTAATCATGGCGTATTAAATTTTTTTTTTTTTTTTTAAATGTGTGTTTATTTCTGTATTTAAGTAAATTGGGGTTTGTTTAGAAAATACTTTAAACTATAGCCACTTAACTTGTGAAAAAAAACACGCGTTAAGGGGCACAACAGTGTGAAGTTTCGAAAAAAAAAATATTTTTTTATTCATATATTGGTAGATTACACCTTTAAAAATATTAAAATTTCAAATCGATATCTCAAATAGTTTTTGAGTTATAACATTTTAAAAAGCAGCCGCTCGGTAGCTATCTTTAAACGCGTTTTTCTCGATACTCAAAAACAGATGATCCGATCACTATCAAATTTTTTTTACATGTTCTATATATAGTTCTCCGTACAATAGACTATCTACTAGTACTATCGACTTTTTTTAAAACGCCGCCATATTGTCAATTTTGGATATTTTTTTTTATCGTAGTCTATTGTACAGACAATATTATTTAGTTTAACGAGAATTTGTTCTATTTCACTGCAGCAGTGAAGGACCTTTTTTTTTAGCGCCTTCGGATATCGACGATAACTTAAAAATTATTAAATTTTTTTCTTCAAAAATTTCACTATATATTCTTAAAATTTTTAAATAATTGATCAAGTACTTTTTTTTTTTTTTAAATTTCCAAAAATCGCCTTTTTTTTAGGCCGTCACACTAATTGTGCCCCTTAATGTTTCTCAAACTGCAGTCTGTTCTTGCCCAGCCTAAATTTGTTTGGTATTAGCAGGGAATTAATTTATTCATACGGTGGCCAGTATCCCATTGTTTAATATTATTTTAGGTGTACAAAGTAAGGGCTTAAATCACAAAATAGCCTCGTCAATGACTACAAGATAATTCTAATTAAATTCGAGTGTTTTTTTTTTATTATTTTTTTATTCAGTACTATTTAATTTAAGCACTTTTTTGGATGCGCGGCTCGTGGCACCATTGCGGCCACTTTTCCTAATCGAGGCACCATCATCTATTAAATAATTCTCGCCCTGCGGAATGCGTGCGACATGGCACAATTTTCTGGGAAAATTTTAAAATATATGGCTCTACTCATATCGGTTCTGATGGCTCTACATCTTATCGTCCAATTTTGCTTAGGTGTTATAGTTCCATGTACTGGCCTTCTCTTGGAAACTGGCTATCCTGCAGCGGTACTCAGCCAGCGTGGTCGCGGTTTTTGCATTCCCAATTGCGCAGATTTAGAATTACACTCCCAAACGCGGACATGAAGATCGCCAGGTAGGGGCTGCCCTTCTAGGTCCATCTTCTTGTAATCCTCAGCTCGTTTGAATGGTTTTTCTTTGTATTTTGTTAATTTTGACTGAGTGCTTATCTTGATGTCAATTAGCGCTTGAGTATTCGGTAGCAATCTTCTCAATTTGGCAATCTTTTTCTGGGTAAATTTTAAAATATATGGCCCTAGTCATGGCGAATGACATTTGCCACCTTTGCTGCCACCCAGCCAACGTGGTAGCTGTTCTTTCAATCCCAATTGCAAATTTTTTTTATTGTAAAAAATATATGTCTTTATTTTATAATTTTGCGAATTGCGGCTTGTCTTAAAATACTTTAAACTATCTCCAATTGACTAAGTCAATTTAAAGTCAAATTTAACTTTTGACATTTTTTATAAAAATTCATTTATATTTTTTTCATAATTAATATTCTTATTACTAAAATTAATATCATGTAGGTTTCTTCTTTAATGGAAACAAGTGTGTTTTTTGTACATATAAACATTTTTGAAATACACACTGCATATGCTGCATCATTTATTGCGGTATCTTCGTTTTTCCTCCTTATACTTTATTTTTTTATCAAATCTGCTCAAATCACTTGATTTTAAATTATGGCACTTTAAATGGGCACTAAAACATTTTCTGTATTTAAATATAGCGGAGCAGTTTAAGACTGGGCATTGAAATCTATTCTTGGTGGCGAGGGCTCCGTCCTCCGATACTGTATCGGTGGTCGATACAGCACTGATTGACTTATGGAAAAACACATGCACTCTCTTCTGGGTGAATTTTAAAATATATGGTCCTCTATTCATGGCGTACAATATTGGCCACCCTGCCCGGCACCTAGCCAGCGTGGTTGCAGTTTTTGCATTCCCAAACGCGCTCATTTAGACTTACACTCCCAATAGCGGCCAAAATTTTGTCTGTGGTGCCCTACCTTTCAACCAATTTTCCTATTCGAGGCACCATGATCTGTTTAATAACCCGCGCCCTGCTGAATGTGTGCGACACTCTTGTCTGAGAAAATGTTAAAATATATGGCTCTACTTATGTCGGTTCTGTTGGCTCTAAGCAAACTACATCTTATCCTCTAATTTTGCTTAGGTGTTATAGTTCCATGTACTGGACTTCTCTTGGAAGTTGGCTATCCTGCAGCGGTACCCAGCCAGCGTGTCGCGGTTTTTGCACTCCCAAACGCGCAGATTTTGACTTACTCCCAATCGCGCATATTCGGAATTTAAACCTAAGATCGCTGGAAAGCTATGAAGATCGCCAGGTAGGGGCTGCCCTTCTAGGTCCATCCTCTTGTAATCCTCAGCTCGTGTAAATGGTTTTTCTTTATATTTTGTTCATTTTGACTGAGTGCTTATATTTATCTCGTTTAGCGCTTCGGCATTCGGTAGCATCGCCTTTTTTTTTTTTTTTTTGTAAAAAATATGTGTATTTTTTTTTTTTTAGAAATTTACTTTCAATTATCGCCAATGGCCTTATGGAAATACACATTCCTAAAACTTCAGTCTCTTTCCGCTGTAGTTGTCCAGCCTAAATTTGTTTGGAATATGTAATACTGAGAGGCTTTTTTTTAGTTTGGAAATGGTCTTTTGCTTTGTATTTTTCTCATTCTGGGCAGCTTACAGCCTCACATCCTGCGGCGTTTTGTATCACATTCTCGGTTACATTATCATTCCTATTATTGCCCTTTAGATTGCCATGATGCGCGGGCTCCTCCTGGGTTTCTCGGTTTCTATTTACATATGTATATTATAGATATAAATTCTCAAAATAACCGGTCGGGGAAGGCGGATCGTAGAGAAGATAATGCCACTTTTCAGCCTCATTTTTACCAGCTTGGGTTTTATAGTTCCATGTACTGGCCTTCTCTTTGAAATTATAGTAATTGAGCAGCGACGGATGGTTCCTTCCATCAGTGTTAGATTACGACGAGTGCGTCCTATTTTACTTTATTTTAGTACTTGATTTATCAAAAATGGAAAGGTTACCGATTTTTGTGAGGGCTGATTTTTACTGCCCAAGCCGTCGTTTCACAATTTACCAAAGATTTGCAATTGGATTAAAGTCGGGACTTTGTGCTGGCCACTCCATCAATTGAATTTGTGGCTCTCCAATCCTTCTTCCGCGTGATACCATCTTGTGGCAAAGAAAATAAAGAATCTAACGCAAATTCATTAATTTGGATGCCAATTTTTACCGCCATTTGATTATTCAATGGGAGTGGTGATTAGGTTTGGTAAAAACACACCTCGATAAGCATACAAAGACAAGATTAATCGATACCATGGCAAGAAACGTATAATAGCCTTTTTACACAATCGGCTAAAAGCGTTTTCTCACTGGCGCTTAAGCTTTTAGATGCTGCGCCTGTTCGCACAGAAACAGAGTTGATGACGAAACCAGCAGCAGAACAGTGATCCTTCTAAGGTTCAGACATTGATAATTTAAAATGCTTTATAATTAATATAGAACATTTTATTGAAAAAATCTAAAATCTAAATATTTTAGATTACTAAATAAAATGAGTATATTTTAGTATATGTATTCATGGTAATGGTTGATGCGACTTGGTGCGGCATTTTCTGTCATTTTTTAGTGCCATTTGTGGAAGATAAAGTCGATGCTGTGATTTTCGGAAGTTGCTGCAGATGCGCAGACTATCTTCTTACTAAGACACCGAACGCCATACGATTTTTTCCCACACGCATTTTTCGTTTAGGACATAGCGAAACGTCCTATCAAAGCGCGCTCTATAGCAGCTGTTCTCTATTTTTTAAATTTATACGCTCTCAACTTTGTGATCGCAATTTTCTTACAATGCCGAAAATTTTGATTGCGTATGGCAATTCAAATGTATGGTCGTTACTCATCTTAGTAATTCTAGCGTCTTTGGTAAAAGGACTTTAAAATCATTATTTCTAGATAATATAACTTTTAAAATGCAGAATTGGAAAATGCAACCCTAATAGAAACGGGGTTTAATAGTGAACAGACCACGTGCCGGGTATTAAGACTATTCGATAATAAAGTCGATAGAGGACATCTCCCAAGCTCGATTATTCGATAGAAGTGTCCTAGTGACATGAGACAAATTCTGCAGTATGTTGAAGCCGCATCAACAGCTGGAAATGCCAATTACCGTGTTGCACCGTATACGTAATATCCAGAGATTTTGTCCATTTTGCATCACGTAGCACAGGTAGCTGCCTGCAATCACTCTGCAAATGGAATGTCACCATGTCATATGTTTTCCGTTTTGATATTTCGGTCATTTCGTGCTGCGCATGATTTGTGCAGAGGAGTAGGGCCGCCCAGCGACATGTAAGGGGGCTTACAGCTGCTGAGCTGCTGATGTGTGTGGACTGCTGCACCGCACACACCGCACACCACGGCACGCTGTGTATCCTGAGTACCAGCGCCGCCTCTGCCTCCGCTCTCACAGCGTCCTTTATTTCACTCTCTCTTGTCTCTCTCTCTCTCTCTCTCTGGCTCTGTGTTTAACGCCCTTGTGTGGGTGACTGGAGATGCTGTGCCATGTGTTTTGTAAATCAGCCGCCGCTCTGCCCCCCACTTGCCACCCCTTCCAGTCACCGTTGCTGCTAGGCTTCGGCTCTGCTCGGCTGCCGCTCGGCTGCTGCTCGTGTCCCTACGGCTGCTGCTCTGCTTTCATCCTTTTGGTCCATCGTCGACGTCGCACTGTGGACTGTACCTGCGCATTTATTGAATATTTCATTGCCTACTTTTTGGGATGGTTAATTTTTTATGAAAGAAATATGTACCTTTTTTATTGTGAAATTTTTTTTTTTTATATTGTGTTCTGTTACTGTTAGCAGCAACTTGTAGTACTATATTGCTCTTCATGATTTAAATAGTGTTAATAAGTAGGTAAAGTAATAAAGCCAAGGAGTGCGTGTAGAAATTCCCAAGTACGAATTCGGTCACACTCTGGTATATAACCCCTCAAATGTTCTACATCAATCCTTTGCAAAATATGTACGCAATAATTGCTTATTAAAATAACTTGTGTATTTTAATGTGAATCAACAATACATAGTCTTTTTTTGTTTACAAAATTGTTTAAAAATTTTTGAAATTGAAGAAATATTCATTGCTTGTATATTTTTTCAGTTCCAGGTTTTTCATTCCAAAGTTACTTGCAATTTATCTTTTAAAAAGCCAAAATCAGTGCTATGGTTTAAGCAAAATACCAATTAATTGCAAATTTGAAAACGTACATGTTTTTCTTTGCAAAATGGAAAGTAAATTACTTTTTCTACATGGATTTAGTTAAGCAATAACAAAAAAATATTAACTTATTCCTCTTTTACCGTTAATTATTATTATTATTATTCATTATTGATTTTCCAGCACTACAAGTGTAACTTATAATTTAGTGTGCTAGTCACGTGATTATACATTTTAAACAAAATACATTAACTTATATACTACAAAATAATCACTAGGAATACACATTTTTGGAATAATACATTTTTGATATAACGAAAATTTTTAATTTTTTATTCTTAGGGTAATTTTACAGCATCAGAAGATCAATCAAGTATATAAATATTTTTAATATCATTATTTTCTTACCCTACTTGCAACTACTTGTGTTTTGGTTGCCAAGTTTGCCGGGCAGTTGGTGGAACGAAACAATTAGTTTAAAATATTTATAAAATGAATTGAAAATATTATTAATGATGTTTTTTTAGGGTTCTTATAAATAAATCTGTTTAATTTAGTTACCTGAAATGTAGCCAAATGAATGAGAATAAAGGAATTGAAATTTTTGATAAGCGAGCAGCTCTTCTAAATAATAAATAAATAATGCCTGTCTATATAGTGGTTAAAAATAAACGTTTTACAAAATAAAATACATTTTAACATTTAGTTTACTTTTGGAAACAGCCAATGTGAATACCGTAACCACCCCATGAATTTTTAGCTTGGCTCAGAAACTAGTTTATGGCCAAGTCTGCTGCATGTCTTTGCCATGATATTTTTAGGGCTTTTGGGCGGCCAAAAAATTAGTTGTTATGTTTTGTATTTGAATTATGTTATTTTAAAAATATTAGTTAGCATCCTGTCACATCCGGGCCCACTGTGCACGGTGTCGGGGCTGAGCCGTGCCGAGCTGGGCTGAGCTGTGTTAGCGCTGTAGCCGGAGCCGAATCCGAGTCCGGATCCGGAGGCTGGAACACAGCAGCAGCAGCAGCAGCCCGACGACGACGACAGCAGACGACGAAGAGCGTCGCGCTGAACAGAATCCAGTGGCACTGCTGCACGGCTGCCAGACTCGCGCCGGACGGGAGCCAAGCTTCGTCCTGGAGAATGTACGGAGAGCGGAGAGCGGAGAGCGGAGAGGAAAGCAGCAAGCATCCGGAATCGCAGTGCCGGAATCGGCAGAGGCGGCAACGGCAGCGGCATCGGCAGAAGCAGCGCTCAGTTCCGCGCAAGATTCCAACGCAACATCGTGGCAATCTCCATTCGGCGGCAGACGCGGAGATTGCGTGCGCAGCGCACGGGCGGACTGCACGTAAGGAAGCACCCGGAGTCCTCCGGAATCCACGGCAATTAACACAAAACGCCAGCGCACAAAAAAACTCAGCACGAAAACCAACACCGAAAGTCGCTTTTTTTTTGGTTTGTAAATTCTTCTACTAATATGTAAAAACCCCGAAAAAAAACAACGCCTATCAAAAAACCAAAAAACGAAAAAAAATAAATTTTATTTGCCGTCTCAAAAAAAAAAAAAAATCCCCTTTTTTTCCTCGCCGCGTGCGCGTTTATGTGTGTGTGCGTGTGTGTGCGTGCGTGCGGGTGTGATTTCGAGCGCGTGTGTGTGTGTCTTGTTTTTTTGTGTTACCAATTTTTTTTGTGCCGTTGTTTAATAAAGAAAGAAATTACATATAATATATATATAAAATAATTCAAAAGAAGTAAAAAAAAAAAATTAGAACCCAACAAATTCAAGGCCAAAATGTAAAAGAGCCAACGATGCAAATAGCGTCCCAAGCGCACAAGTAATACCAAAAAAAAAAAAAAATAAAATCGAATAGGAATTATCTAGTTAAGCTTAAGGCAAACGATACGCACAACAATTGCCATAACAAATCAAGTAATTTAAATAAGTTAAAACAAGAATTATTAAAGGAAAACTCAATAAAATCGACAAGGAGACAAGTTTGCAGCTGAGTTAACTTCATAGGTAAGTAGGGAAAGGCGTTAAGGGATTAAGGATCTATTTAAAGCTAAAGAAAATAATATAGAAAATTCAATGGGAATTTCTGAGGAGTTCTTAATAAATAGTTATTACAAATATATACTGTTTAGCTCTAAAAAAAATTAACTTTAAGTCCAGTTTATATTTCCCCACGAACTTCCTAAACTAAGAAAAGCCAAAAACTCTCGCTTTTTAAGACTTAAAATACTTGGAAACCCCCATCATGTGGTAATATTGGTAAAGATCTATAAGATATTATTCAAGTTGAATTTTGTTCAAGGAAAGCTAAGAAAATTAAGAGAAAGAAACATTAAAAAGGCTCTCAAATACCCAAAGGATTCCCCAGGAAACACACAATATTTATTATTCTATTCGAATAATAAAAAGTTAACAACTGCTGACAGATTATTTAATCTATTATTTAATTTCTTTGGCAAATCTAAATAGTTTCCTTGACACTATTTCCGCTTTTTCGTTTGCCAAGAAAAACGGCGGAAAATCAGATGAAGGCAGCACCAATACACACACACACATACACCCCAGCACTCACACACACACACACAAAGCCCAGCACTCTCACACACACACATAGAAAGACAAACACGTATATATAGACATAAATCCACGTAAAGCTGTTGCCTGGCCTCTAAAATGGCTGCCTCTGCCACTGGTAGCTGCGGCGCCGACAGCGACGTTGGCAGCGTGGTAAGCAGCGCGCAAGAAGTTGAGGTTATGTCTGCGCCGCAAAATGTGCTTGGCTTGGGATCCAAAAAAAAAAAAAACACAAAAAAGACAGAAAAAACCAAAAAAGGAAATATAAAAATAAGAGAAAAACGCTGCAAAAACTGGGGGTAACTCGAGGATTTCGGGGGAGCGACGCATTGCTGGCCGCCCTTGGCATGGAAATGCTGTGCTATCGCCCCCTTTTTTTTTTCGATGGGCGTGCCGCCGCCTACAATGACGACGTCGAGGATGACGACGAGTGCAGCTGAATCCTTTTTGGCCATCCAAAGGGATAATGCGCTGCTTCGCTTTTGTCCTTGTCCATGCACGATATTCTTTCTTTTCTTTTTTTCTCTTCTTTATTTTTCACTTGGTAAAAATCCTGCGCCAGATGAAAGCGAAATTATCGGGAATGATAAAAATAAATTGGGTTTTGAAATCATTTTCAAAATGTGCCCGAAAGTATGCTAGAAAATAAGGCAAGTCCTGTAGTGTTGGTGTAGGATTTTTGGTATTTTATGAGATGTAATAATAATAATAAATTTGACGAATCTGCACTTTATATACAAATTGTTAAACAATAATAGTTATAGATAAAAATTGCGTTACCTAATTTAAGAACACAATAAACATAGAAAAAAAATTAAATAAAAAAACGAGATGTTAACGATGTTTTAGCATACTTTTGGCCATTTAAAAAAATAGATTTAATTTCCATGTGTACTTTATTTATTTAATTTCAAATTAAGCAACCTAATTGTTAAAGTTTTGATGTAGTTTGTGACCTTAAAAATGTTTAAAAATTTAAATCATTAATAAACTTGTTTTGGTTTTTATGCAAAACATATATAGGGGAGTGCCACAGAAGTAGAGCCGGAAAAACATCGATATTTATTGATTTAAAATCGATTTTCTCTTCTAAAAGCATCGAAAACTTCGATACTTTTCCAGTTCTACTCAGAAGTCTCAGGGGATTTGAAATCCCTTTAAAAGGTGCCTTAAAGTATTCAATATAATGTTTAATTTTTTTTTCTGTTTGCTATATTTATTGTGTTCTTAATTTAGCCAACGTTATTTTTATCTATAACTATTATTGTTTAACAATTTATATTTAAAGTGTAGGATATAATGTTTAATGTATACTCAATTCAGTGTCATTTTTGTTTTGTTTTCCAAAATCTTTATTATATCCTTATTATATATTTATTGGTATTTTTCTGTGTGTATTTATTTATCTGCAAGACAGGGACATATAAGCAGGGGGTTGCTTTTCACGGTGTGGATGACCTAGCCCTATTTTTGGCCATTGCAGAGTTAACTGCTGTGCGGTGGCTGCGCTGCCAACAGAGAGTCCTTTTTTATTTCCTTTTTTTTTTTGCTTTTGTTGAAGAAGAGGAGGCTTCACTGTATGGAAGAAATTGTCGAAGTGAAAGGAACAATCGACTGATAAATACTCTGAAAATAGATGAGTTACAGGATATAAAAGGCAGGAGTTCGTGGTATCTTAAAGAGAGATCCTAGTGTATCTTGTAGACTATTTCCAAGATTTTTTATATACATGCATTTTGTCTTAATTCGATTATTAACCAATTGTTAAATCTCTTTAAATTTTTCAGAACCCCAATTACCAATTGCATCAAAAGGATAATAAAAGAAAGAGTTTCGACGACGCTACACTGTAATATTTAGGTAAAACCCGCAGTGGGGAATGCCTTTGATCTGAGGCCACTGATCCTGGACCACTGAAGCAATGACCGGGACTTGGGTTCCGTCTCCAGATCCGTATCCATATACGCGTCCTTCTCCATATCCAAATCCAAATCCGTATCCTTATCCGTGTCCTGCCATAGCCAGGAGCATCAGCAGCCAACAACACGTGTATCTTTGATGCCCGGCAACTGAAGCTGGAGGGCAACAGCAGCAGTAACAGCAACAGTAACAGGAACAGGAGCAGGAGTAGGAACAGAAAAAAAACAAGGATCAGGAGCAGGAGGAACTGGACTGAGGAACCGAAGTGGCGGCGCCTCTGCCTTGCGCGATGCAAGCGAATAGCAGTCGGTCCAATTTAAGCGCACAATCCTCGGGCACGCCGTCGGCCTCAACGATCTCCTCGTCCCAGGGCAAGGTAGGTACCCCAGGCTTTAAGTATATGTATAAAAAAAATATTTCCAAATATATAATATTCCTGGTTATGTTGTTAATATTTAGTATAGACTTGGAAACCTAAAGATTAGTCAAAAGAAATATTTTTTAATACAAGGAAATATGCACATTAAAAGGAAATAAAATAGAACAAATAATATATAGGTTTGATCGAAGTTTTTGATAACAATTTTTAAAACAAATTAGTATTTGATATACATAAAACAATTGCTAATTGGAAAAGGGTACTTAATTATGAGTGTTCAAGGACTAATTCACCTTTAAGTCCGTTTATATTTATAGATTTCTTTGGGTATATTAAGAGGTCCTTTAAAAAACAGCATTTAACATAATAAGGCACTTGATGCTAAGTGAATTTAAAGCATTCTTAATTAATTAATTTTAGTTAATACCTTTTATATAATATTTCCATTTTATGCATTTTCATTATTTATGTATTTGTGTATAAATATTTGTGTATGTTCTTTCTGGCCCGAATTGATTTATACCATTTTTTTTTATACACAATTATTGCCCTCCCTTTATATGGCCTTTGTTTATGGACTGCAATTATAAATATTGGCCCAATCTGCCTGTCATCGTGGTGGCCCCTCGACATGCAGCTCAAACAGATCAGGATTCGTATTCGCAGTCGTCTCGCAGTCTCGAATGATTCGAATTCCCATTGGAAAATGGCTTTCAGCTCGAGTGAAATTTTATTTGACAACTCGCTTCCTTCTGACGGACGAGGACGATGGCAAGGACATGGGCGTTGGGGGTTGGATGGTTTCTGGGCCCATTTCCGCTTTCAATTTGCTCGGTGTGCGTGTGTCCTTTTCGCAGGACCTGCCACAAGAGGAGCGAGGGGGCAAGCAGGAGGAGGCTGGTTGGAGAAACATAAATGTAACTGTGGGGGGAACTGCATCCGCTGCTTGTCAATCGAGAAGCGACGTCGTCTGATGAATGCAACCCCCACCACGCACACCCCATGCACACACCCACGCACATCCCACTCCCCACACCCCACACCCCCCCATTCACTCACTTATTTGCATTGCCCATTGCCGGCATTGTGTCCTTTATCGTTTTTAATTAAACATTGCCGTTTTGGGCTATTACACACAAACTCACACACATAAGAACATACACTGGGGCTCACGCAATCTCACAGACACAAGCAGGCACTGAGAGAAAAATTCAGAAGCTCTTATAAATTCTACTTATAAACATTATTAATTATTAAAACTGATATAACCTTAATATATGTTGAAAAGCTGCCTAAAAGTATGCAATGATAAATGGCTTTTTTTGGGTACCAAAATAATTGATTAATTAACTGCATCCGCTTTTTTTTTAATTTAAAATAAAGGCAAATAACTGAATAAATTCTATATAAATTTTATATAGGAAATACAATCCTTTAAAGTAGACCAAAATAATTTTTTTTTTTATTTTTTTTTTATTTTTTTATTTTTTTTATTTGGTACATAAATTAGGCAGCTTAATTTTTATCTATATCTATTATTAGTTTAACAATTTATATATAAAGTGTAGCGTACCAAAAAGAACAATGTTCACTTCATTTGAAATAATTTAAATGTTATCAATTATATAAGAGCTTCTATAATATATATATACTATATACCCCAAATATTAATATACAAAAGCATTCTAAGTTTTTCTCTCCGTGTAGCCTGCTCCTTGCCTTGGCTGTGAGTAATTTTTCGTTTCGTTTCGATTTCGTTTTTCATTGCTTTTCCGGTTGGTTCCATTGCCTGACACATTTTAAAGTTGCTATTTGCTCTTGAAAGGAGGTCCCTTTCTTGTCTGTGTGTGTGGGTGTGTGTGTGTGTGTGCGTGTGTGATATGTCCCCCAAATGCGCGTGTGTGCATCACTTTCTATTTGTTTTTTTTTTTGCGTTTTTTTTTGCGTTGTGCTTTGAAATCAGACAGTAAAAAAATGTGACTGAAAATCACCGTTGCTCACTACAAACAAGGGCCATCCTCAGGTCTCAGCGTTGTTTGCTCGGTGTCCATAGACAGGAGTGCAGGTGTAAGCTTAATTTGTTAGAAAAATATTATACAGTTTATTTTGTTGTCAAACGATTTAATTTGTTAACGCCAAGGCTGTTAAAAATGATACAGAAATAGCTCTGCACTTAAAATAAATTTAAAATGTGTCTAAAAGTATGCAATGATACATGTATTTAAGTAATTAAAATTGATGTACTTTTCTTGTTAACCATACTTCAAGTGATTTCCACTGCCAGGTTTGTGTCTTTTGGAGACTCTTTCTTGCCCTAATTCCATAATTCAAACGGTTCGGAAGCATCCCTGATAGATATTAATATTATGTAATATTAATTATTATTATACATTATTATTAATATTAATGTAATGAAGAAACATTTTAATTTAAAGTGAAAACATGTATTTTGGCACAGGAAACTTGTTCTTTAAGAATGCATTTTAAGCCCCAATATCACACGGATTTCGTGCACCTTGTTTTCCACACATTAACGACATGTTCGAAGGCCCAAAAAAGTAGGCAACGCTTTTTTCCGAAAGCATTTTCATCATTGCTAAGTGCAAGGATAATGTAAGGACACTGCAGGAGCGGGGAAAGGGAAGAAAAGAATGTAATGAACTGTAAAGTTTTGAATGCTGTGAGAAAAAATGTCTCACTATCTCATTTGTTCGATTTTTTGCTGATTTATGTTTACTTTTTTTTTAATTTACTTCTTTACCTTCTATGACTTTTTCTTAATGACTTAAAAAAACAAAATACCTATGATAATTCTCCCATTTATTTTATAGTTTTACCTTTCACCTTGATTGTTGTTGTTGTACTTGGTAGTTTGTTTTACATTTTCCGCGAAGTTTTTCACCTGCTAATGCAGTTCTCATTCGTTTGTTTTTGTTCCCACCTTTCCCCATCCCCTTTTGTGTTTTATTTAATATTTTTAATTAGCTGCTTTGCCGAATGACTCGCATTGTTCATTTGCCATTTCCAAATGAAATTAGAATTTTTTTTTAATGTGCCCGATTTACTCTGTAAGCGTAGAAATAATTATGTGGCAATTAAAGGTGGTTATTTCGTGGCCGAAATAGAATAAATACTACCCTAGAATGTGTCGTACATACTCGTATGTATATTTTTGTATATATATATATATATGTTTTAAATAAAATGCCGCCCTTTTGTGTTCCTTTTGCATCTGTTCATTTTCCCTTTGAGTGAGTTTCGTTATTTGAGTTGTGCCATTTTTGATGTATCTGTAATTGGCTGTCGCTTTGAATTAGTTCTCGAAAAGTTTGTCGGTCATTTTAAAATTACATTTGGGCTTTTGTGTGGGAGAGCTCAGAAATTCATATTGCAATTTGTTTGGGCATTTAACTGAGGCATTTCCTGACATGCTCTTTTGGGCCTTTGAATTCAAATTCAATTCAAAAGGGCTCTCACTTTTGTTTAAGTTCACACAAATTTATATTTTAGTTGGTTTTCATAAAATTCAGCAAAGTGTGTTCTTTTTGCAGCTACTTTTCCTGCCATTAGTGAGGCTTCGCCTTCTTGGAATGATTTTATGTACTTCATTTGTTGGTGTTTAATTTGCAGTTCTTTTGAATTGTTTATTCCTGGAAAAGTTACCAGGGGATCTGGGGTTCCTTGAATGAATGAATGAATGACCTCAAGAAACGTGAACGCAGTTACTAAAGAGTAATCACTGCAATAAATTAACTTTCTTAAGCGGAAATAATAATGTGAAAAAATTAAACTCTTAATGTCTTCAATAACACTAAAAAATGTTTAAATATTTGGCTTAATTTGAGTAACCATCAAGGTAATTCAGACGAATCAAAAGTATAAATACAAATATATATTTTTTTGTTGTTGTTACCATTTGTTCAGTAAACAAAATCATCCATGGTTTTAATGTAAATATATATATGCGTGAAAATAAGTGTGCGTAAATATTATAAATATACAATAATTAAAAAGCATATATTAAGATACATTTTAAAGAGTTCGTCGAGAAACTTTAACATTAACTTGCAGTTGCAATTCAATCAATAATTTAATTATATTAATTTTTATCATTATTATTATTATTATGAAATTATCGCACAATTACAAATTATGCATAACTTTAACAAATAGAAGCTATAGCGACTAAGGCCTTAAGCTATATATTAATTGTATTTATGTGTCATATCATTAAATGGAAATAGTCTATGAAGTTTTACAAAATATTTTCATTCTAGGCCATCAATAAAATTCAAAAAAGAGTGTTGGAAAATGATATGTACTTAATACTACGTAAATTCTATAGTAAACACAGTGTTGGCCAACGCAAAGAGCATCAGGTTTATTGTTGTTCAATTATATTAGAATAACACTTATTTATATTAACAACATTAAATCGTATTTGTAGTCTAAGCAGTGTGGGTAAACTCAAAAAAGGATGTAGGAAAATGATGTGTAAATATCAGATCGTTTCTCTTTCAAAGTGAACGGACGTGTTTTTGTTTTGCGCCTCGATTTTGTGCTAAAACTTTGTC
>JAEIIU010056806.1:0-19839 GCA_018874675.1 Drosophila baimaii | reverse complement strand
GAGCAGAAGAGGGGCCCAAAGTCACGAATGAAAATACCCAAGATACAGTTCAACATTTACGAGATGTTGCCAAGGTGAGCGATACGCAAACATACACGACCAGGGGGCGCTTATGCACTGTGCGAAAAAAATGTGAACATGAAAAAAAAGTGAAAAAAGACAAAAAAGTGACTTTGATCCAGCAAAAAGTTATCCGATGCGGTCTTCTTTTTAACAAAAAGAGTGAGTAATACAAAATTTATATTTTATTATATGGTTGATTTTAAATTACATAATAATTTGTTCAGTGCATATTTGCGAGAGGCGGCAGTATGATCGCTCTCATTGCCTAGAAATGTCCCGTATTCCCAGTTTCAGCGCTCTCTTCCACTCTTTTCCCCTCTCGCTTTTTACTGCTACTCTGTGATCGCTCTCTTTTACTGGCCAAGTCCCGCATTGCACTTCCAAAGCTCTCTCACTTTCTAGCTTTTAACTCCAGCTCCGCTATTGAATTTCGCTCTCTCTCTCTACTTCCTCTCCTTCGTCTAACTGTTCCCCTGCTCTCCTCTGCTGTTTACCTTTGAAACTTGTATTTAAGTTTCCCTTCTCTCAGTGTACTGGAATGGGTCCGTGTGGTACACAATCCGAGCTGTGACAGAACGAGAATGCAACCGCGATGTCTTTGACTCTTCCCCTGCCGCCGCTGCTGCTGCTGCTGCTGCTGTTGCTGCTGTTGCTCCTGGTGCTGGTGGCAAGGATACCAAGGAGCAGGAGCTGGATCCCCTGCCGTGTCAACTTCAGCTGCCATGGCAGTTGCCAAAAAAGAATGTCGGCAAAGCGGAAACACATACAACCGCTCTCTCTGCCCCGTGCCACGATGGGGGAAAACTTCTTGCTTCACTCCTGTGTTGCTTTATTTCCTTTTGGCTTTCGGCTTTCTTTTTTATTTTGTGTGTGTGTGTTTGTGTTTTTTAAATTGTATGCAAGATTTATTAAGATTTAAAAGCTTTTATGTGTGTTGCTGTCAATTGTTGTTGGCTCACTCACTCACTCACTCGCTCGCTCGCTCGCTCACTCACTCGCTCTCTCAATGACAGGCGAGTGGCAGGGGCGGCAGGAGCTGAGGGGGGGGACAGATGTGACGTGCACACGTGTTTGTCCTTTAATTTCCTTCGCCACAAAACTGTTGTTATTGCAACACTTTAATTGAAATTTGTCCCAGTCCCAGTCCCAGTCCCTGTCGCTTCCATTTTCCACATTCTTTTCCCCTTGCCCCTCCTCTGCCCCTTCTATGGCTGGCACTGGAGGCATCAGCCTTGGGCGATTGGACTGCCTGCAGATTGCTCATACGCACTGTGTACGGTCTCTGACCATAGAATTAATATTATTATCATGAACCATAAGTGTCTGGGCCTCTTGTGCGCTTGCACACATGTGTTTGTTTTCGTCCTGGTTTTCTGTCTTCTAATTGGATTCTGACTGTGTCCTGCCTGCTGCCTGTCTGGCTGCCAAGATTCTCTTCTTTTTTTTTTTTTTGTTTGTTATGAGAAATGCATCTCCTGCAATTGGATATAAGGTGAAACTGTTCGGGCATTGGGCATTGTTTGCGCATCAGAAATCGTTCATCTATCCGTTTGCGTGTCCTTTTGGCCCTACTTCCTGTCCTGTCCTGTCCTGTCCTGTCCTGTCCTAGGGAGAGTCCACATCCAATCCAAATTAGTTTTTATTGTCCATTACGAATGTTTCAAATTGTAATCGTATTAAATGGCAAATGGTTATCGATAAACGACAAACGATAATTGCACTGGGAGTTGTGGGAATTATAATCGCATATCCACAGCAGCAGGCCATAAAAACGTGAAGGGGTTTCGGTTTAAGTTTAGTTATGAAGGATATAGTATAGGTGCTTCGTGCTTTCCTTTGATTGCTTTGCCCCACTTGATGGCCTGGCTTGTTTTCCCATGGCAGCATGGACTTGATTGCTTCGATTATGTGTTGTCTATCGAGTACACAAATAATACCCTTTGATTTCCAACTTAAACTACATTTTAAATGATTTTTAAAAGGGGCAAAGAGTACCTCATTTCTTACCTTAATTTACTCAATAAAAAAGAGTGTTAAGTAGTATCTTTACCTAACATAGTGCTACTTATTTGTCTGCTCCATCTCAGCCGTTAAAGTTTGTTGTACCAATTTACCATATATATATACATATATACAAGCTCGTATATCCCCACACGACCATGCATAGCTGACGGCACTTAGCTTAACCAACTGAAATGCACACAACATTAACTGGCAGGAGAGAGATGCAGCGGCATTATCATATCTTATTACAGCCATTCGCCAGTTATCCGAATGACGAGCTCCTGCTCGTCTGTGCAAGTCCTTCTCCTCCTGTGGGAGGAGGTCCTGGTGCTGCCACTGCCACTGCCTCTGCCGGCAACACTTAACTCCGCCAAGCCCCCGTCGCGGAGCATAAATTGAAATTTAAATGAATATGCCAGAGAGCACGCTGCGAGGGAGCAACAAAAAATGCGAAGAAAAAAAATTAAAAACAAAACTCGACTCGCGGGGAAAAATAACAGCAACAGCTGGCAATCATTTGATTATGTTTTTGGCTGTCGCATGTATGTTGTGTGTATGTTGTGTGTACGTTGTGTTGCATGCCCCTGGAGGACATCAAATGGCGTTGGGATCGACAAGCCAAAAAAAGGAGACAATTAACACGCCATGTGAATAAAGTGTGGCCACGGGGCCACAAAATGATTTGCATTAAAAATGCTCATTAACTACGGAATACTATATCTGACCCCAGCATTTCTCCTCGAGGTCACCAGTCCCAGTGCCTGTTGTTATGCAATAGCTTTTTCGCCCAGAGGCCATGCAGCCAAAGCAACAGCAAAAAAAAAAAAAATAGAGAAAAAACAAGCGAGCGTAGAGGGAGAGGAAAAGCGGGAAAAGCAACATAGAGCTAGGTGGGAAGTGGGAAATTTTGCCACAGTTCTAGGTGAAGTTGAAATGCCCTTTGAGCTAACAGAGGGAAGGGGGGGAATTCTATAAATAAATACATGACAAAATAATATTTTAAATAATAATTCATAAAAAGCAAAGGCAAGAAATATGTATATTATTATTAAAAAATATTGCATAAAAGAGTTAAATCACTGTTTAAGTACAAAGTTTTCTTTCTAATTTTATCACTCATACGCACTGTGTCACTCTTCATTAAATACTACTATTTTTTAGTGCAAAATAAATCTATTAATATTATTATAAAGTATAAAGATTTATGGCACTATTAATTAATAGTTTTACCTAATTTTTCTTTAATTTCTCTTCTTGTTATATCACGTATACGCACTGTCTAACATTCTCGATATTACGATTCTTAAATGCAAAATAAATATACGAATATTAAAATAAATAAATATCGATCTTGCATTATTTATTAATAATTGCTTCTAACTTTATAAAGTTGTATCCCTTTCAGTTATATCACTCATACGCACTGTTTAATATTCCATTAAATACTATTATTTTTAAATGCCAAATAAATAAACAAATATTATAATAAAGTATATAAATACCCGGCATTATTAATTAATACTTTTTTCTTACATTTTTAAGAGGTGTATCTGACAATTTTCCCTTTTTTATATCACTCATACGCACTGTTTAACGTTCCATTAAATATTATACTTTTTAAATGCAATATAAATATTATGTATAATCTATAAATATTATTAAAAATAAATAGCCAGCACACTTATAAATTTATTATTATTTTTTAACTTTATAAAGGGCTATCTCCCCTTTAGTTATATCACTCATACGCCCTAGCTAACATTTCATTAAATAGCTCCATTTAAAATACAATACATGTACATACATACAAATAATATAACAAAAAAAAACGTAAACATTCTGTATTATTATTTTAATTATTTGCTGCCCGAAAGAAGGCCAGACAGACATGCCCCACATGCCCCACACAGCAGCAGGGCATTATAATAACACGGCGCTTGCAACATTTAGCTCTATGGCACGTTTTTTTATGGCTTTTACTTTGCCTTTTGCCTTTAACACGATTTTAAATTGTGCTCGCAATTAAATATTTAAATTGTATTTTATATACCCCAGCACCCGTACCCACACACACACACCTACATACACACACATACACACACATATATGCGTTTTTGAGTGCCAGAGCCAGAGTCCGCTTTAAGTGCGGTCAATTTTCAGTAATTTGTGTGCGGTTTTTATGCTTGCCCCATCGCCGGCGAAGCTCAAAGCGCACTTCAATTATTCAGGGGGCCCGGCGAGAACATTTACTGCTTGAGACATATTTGTGTGACCCACATTGTACGCAGGTATTTAAGGCCATTCAAAGGTTGTCCCTTTGCCGTTGGAGGAGCAGCTTGGCACCGGAACAGGAAACGGAAATGGTGTGGGGCTGTGGGGGGGTGCTTTGGAATATATTTGAAATTTATCATTTGCGGTTGCATAATTGAAATATTAAATATTTATAATGTGACATTTACCTGGGTTCAGGGCGGCGGCGAGGTCTGTCTGTGTTAGCCGAAAAAGATTTATGTACATTAATATTAATAATGAGTTTATTAGGTTTTGTGGATATTTGCAAAGGTAAAGGTTTGATGAGATATTTAAATTTTCTTTTTAAATTAAATATATGATTTATGTGGGACATTCTTGAGGAAATATATTAAAGCAAACTGGTTTTAAATAGCTTAAATAACTTCTTAGAAACTTTAGATTTACTTTTATTTGAAATCTGAGAGAAATTGTAGTACATTTTCTAACTATTTCTTTACATAACAATAAGAATTCATTGAATTCTTATATATTCTTAAATTATTATGCATTAAATAGGGTTTTAAGAAATTAACCAACAATATTTCCAGCTTGTAGAATTTTTCTAGCTATTTTTTATGCAAATATTGTCCAAGGCAAGCTTTCACTTGGCTTGACCTCCATGGTCGGGGCACTCTCATATGCAATTCAAATGAGAAGCGCCGCAAAGTAGGCCACAACTTGTCGTATTTCGTGTCTTTACACGAAAAAAAAATGGGATACCACCCTGAGATATATATCTACGTAGGTATATAGTAGTAGTTGTAGTGGCGCATATATAACCCAGAACATCAATATCAATCCATGGGATAAGCGACATTCGCTCATTTTAATGGTAACCATCAATTTGTGATCCCTTCGGGACCATAATTATCGCTGGAAATGCAAAGATACGTATTTCATCGTTTGGCGGGAAATGCAAATTAATCAATTATGCATTTTGTTAAAGCATTTAATCGCATTTAATAGAATGTATCAAGTTATGCACATAAATTAATTGATTTAATGTGTGTGCGGCAAGCGAATTAAAACACCGCAAACAAAGTGCGTGCGAGTGTGGGTGTGTGAGTGTGGGTGTGTGAGTGTGGGAGTGTGTGTGAGTGTGTCAGCGTGTGTGCTAGTGTTTAAAGTGTGGTTTTTTTACTCACATTCCCATCAGCCGTCTGGCAGCAGTTAATCAAAGGGCCGCCAGTCTGGTCGGGATTGGTTCCGTTTCGGCTGCGTGCTCGGACGCCATATTGCTTTTTCTGCTTTGACAAGCGGAAATGACAGTTGACGCCATTTTTGTTGCACTCGCCCCAGCTGCTCCTTCAACACTTATTTACGATTATTTACGATTGTTTGCAATTGTCAGCCATTTATCCGAGATTCAAGCCCACAAATAGAGATGGAAGCGTGTTTGTGAATGAGGCAAATAAATCTTGCAGATAAATTGGTTATTAAAATTAAGAAATTAATTCATAAATATCTGAGAATATCTTTATTTTGATTTGGTTAAATATTAATAAGCATTTTAACAAGTATTTATTGGCTCTGATATTTCTTTTTTATTTACTTTTTTTTTAAATAACATTACTTTACTTCAAGCTACTTTCTATATTTAATAACAACCTGTGTCATTTAGCAACTGATCAATTAGTCAAATATTTTAAGCTGCTGGCTTTTGGCCAATTGGTTGGGAATTTTTCCCCCTTTTTTTTCGCATTTGTAAAAGTTAAAGAGCTTAGGGCGCGCGTGATTCACGCGGCATTGGGCGGGCGCCAAAACTCTTTAATGGCATTCAATTAATTAAAATTTAATATTTATGAAGCTGTCATATGTTGTATTGTGAAAAAGCGGCGCATTCTCGTTAATTTATCAGAGTGAGGCTGGCTCAGAGGAGCCGCAGCCAGAGCCAGAGCCAGAGCCAGAGCCAGAGCCTTCACAGTTGACAGATGAAGCCATGTTCGCGTGGTCCAACCCCGATCCCAGAAGGCGCCCCCTCCAGGACCTGTCAATCTGCCTCTGCCAACGGATCCCAAAGGATGTTTTTCGAGGGGGGGAGGGCGAGCTGGGTCGCTTGATTGCGTAATGTGCCCATTATAGATTTAACAGCAAAATGAAACAATTCTCCTCGGGGACGCCGAGCCACCCCTCCAGCATCCGGAATGTAATTGCGCTGAACAATTTATGGATGTGTTTATGCTCTCTCTCTCCCTCTTTCTACCTCTCTGGCCTTTTAAGACATTATTAATTGAGGCCTGAAATGAGCACAAATAATAGTACTTTGACTTTATTATGCACCTTGGCCTTTATGCCCTGCCATCGATATGTGTAATGGAGACAAGGCAATGGCTGCCCTGCACTACGGCCAGGCTACTCCACAGGACTTTGGCTTATCCTGTTGCCAAAGTACTACTTTGGCTTGCCAGAAAACTGTCAGTGGCCTTAATCGCCTGCACAGTGTTGATAACGATAGAAGTTTTGACAGGTAATTGACTTTGGAGTAAATTGAAAATATCAGTTGCACTCTAGCTGGCCATAAATCAGTTAGAAGTTGGCCATATCTCTGGCTAAAAAGGGGGGGGTTGGCAGGGCGACAATATGTGTCTATTTGGGGAGAGGGATCTTTCCTGAAATACATATTTAGTTGTACATAAATTAATTCAATAAATTGTGTAAATTTATTTTAATTGATTATTGGTTAGTCTCCAATCCAGCCCATTCCAACTTTCTGCAATATATAGAAATTTTCCATTGAGATTACTTAAAAAACTGAGAAACTAGTTTACAGAGAAGTCGACAGATGAATGGACAAAGAAACAGACGGACAGATGGAAAGACAGACAGACGGACAGACCTACGGACAGAATTATGGACAGACCTACGGACAGAATTACGGACACACCAACGGACAAACCAACGGACAGACCTACGGACAGAGCTACGGACAGACCTACGGACAGAGCTACGGACAGATCTACGGACAGACCAACGGACAGTAATACGGACAGATAGGCGAACGGACACACGGACATGACTAGATCGACTCGCCTATTAATACTCATCAAGAATATACTTTTATATATATTTTTTTTTGCAACCTTCCGACTAAAATTAACAGATTAATGCAAGGATATAAATATATCTATGTACATTCACAAAAATACTTCATATCCTGGAAATACACACTTGAACTCTTGATTTCAAATCTCTCAAGAATTCCCCCACTAAACCTAAATCAATTAATAAATAAAATAACTTAAACATGAATAGCTTTTAAGGCTAAAATATAATTGCCACATTCATTGCCTATCAATAATGGCAGAGAAACTGAAAACTGCAAAAGCCGATTTCAGTTTGCATTAAAAAATTATTGCATTAACCCCCGCGACCTGATCTGTAAGCCCCTGCTTACACTGCTCGCTTTCACAGCCACCAAAAACAAAAAACAAAAACAAAAAAAAAGAAGAAGAAAATACAAAAAAATAATAAGCATTGCAATGAGTTCGCTTTCCTTCGCTTTCCCAGCCAGCAGCAGCAGGCAGCAGGCAGCACTTAAGCCGCCCGGCTTTTCTTCGCCTCGCAATTTTGCCTGAACTCAACTCGAGTGTCCTGGGAAAACAAACGTCGCCGGCTTTGGCTGGCTTTTTGGGTTAATGCCACGCCCCCGGCGCTACGCAAAAGTGGGCGGCTCTTGTTTTCAGCTTAACTCATTCCATCAAAAGATTGCAGGGCGGGGGCTGGATGTGGCTGGAGATGGAGATGTGGATGCAGGCCAAGTGCCAAGTTGGAGAGTGTAAAAAAAAGGTTGAAATGCAAAAAATAAGTGACTGGAGAATGTGAAAAACGGATTACCCTCTGTTAAGAGGTTAACTTGCCAGCGATACAAGGATCCTTGGCTAAGGAAATCCCATTTAAATGTGTCCTTTATCGATAATAATAGAGGGAAGGTTGTTCTAATAGAATTCTTTAGATTTTTGAGGTCTTGTATTAATATTAAAGAATATATTCATAAAAGCCTGTCATTATCTATTTAAGAAATCTTATTTAACATTCAATTATTATTAAGAAATTAAAAATACAGGAAAAGTTAGGCCACAGAAAAGTCAGGTAATTCTCGGAAATCCGTCATGATTTCCCTTTTCTCTTTTTGCCATTACACGGGGTAAGCCTGAAAATAAGCTAAGAAGGCAAGTGGAAACGGACTAGGGGAAAATGCGTCACTTTTAATTTATTTGCCCTGCCTCGGCCTTCTATTTTTCTATATATATACATATTTCTATATAGTATATATAGCTATATATGTATACATATATATCTGAGAATCGCTACCGTTGTCTGTCGTTGCAACTTGTCGAGCACTTGTCGTCCGCTGCTCTTGGCCCCGTCTTGAGTGTTGCAATTAGCAAATAAAATAAGTAGTGCTCCTAGCTACCAGCTACCAGCTACCAGCTCGCAGCTACCACCAGTTCCCTGCTCCCCAGCAGCATTGCAACAATGCAACAATGTTGACAACAATGGCCGACTTAATTGCAAACAAACACGACGCTGGCAACTCTGGCGGCGCTCAACGCTCTCGGGTACAGTCACGTGCCATGCAAATTAGTTTCCATTCAACTTAACCTTGTTAGGACAAAGTGACAGTGGCAGGACTCCCGCCACTCCCACCAGTCTCGCGATTTCTCGAATATGCATGAGCACTGCAGCGGAAATAAGCCGCAGTGGGAACCGAAAATAGCCTGGAAATATACGTATGCAATCCATGTTCTTAACAAATTTGCAAAGCGAATCTAGGAGTAGATTTTGAGATTTTTGGAAATATCCAAGGCTTTTATGCCACAGAACTCGAAGTAAAGTAGGAAAATTCAACAAAATATTAAGAAATATTCTTATTTTTGAATGTATCCAAGTCCCTGTTCGGGCGCCAGGTTTAGTAGTATTTAACAGAAGTCTGGCAACGCCAGCGGAGGCAGTTGCTTTACTTGTTTTATATGTATTACCATGTATTGAAAGCTTAATCTAGAAAAAACCCCATGTGATAGAGCAGTAGAATCGTGATCGACGCCATAAAATACACAAGTAATGCAAGGCATTTACCGAGGAGAAGCCAAAAAGAAAAGCCAACGATTTTCCCCACTTAAAATCAATATGGGGAAAGTGGCTGCAATTTAAGAGCCTCGCAAGTTCTGGTTCATTTTGATTTTCTGCAACACCTGCTGGCACTTCCACTTACGCAGATTACCATCTGTTTTTATGGCAGGAGGCGGCAGTGATGGCAGCGGTCTTCGAGGCAATAATATGCAGCGCGAGCTGCTTGCAACTGCAACAGCAGCAGTGGCAGTGGCAGCAACAGGAGCAGCAATTTTCGCTCTATTGCCAGTACTTAATCATATAGTAGGGCGCCGCGACCACGCCCTCTCTTCCTGAAAGCCAAAGGCATGCAGCAGGCTACGCTTTAAAGGCGAAACGTATGGGAAAAATATAAAGGAACATTGGGATGTATTATAATAAATCTGAAGCGGGTTCTCTAGAATTAAATACAAGCATCTTAATACACTCAACACTCAATTAGAATTTAATAAATACTCTGAAAAATACTCGAGACACTTGAAACTAAAGAACAGGTTAAATCTACAAAATATAATAAACAAATTGCTTTAAGCTCTGCAAAAATTTGTAGCACCAATTAAGTGTATATTTTTTTGTGATTTTGTTTTTCCTTTTTCCTTTTTCCTTTTCCCTTCCCTTTTGTGTGTGTTTGCTGGCGTTTTGACTTTTCGCAAATGTCAAAATGCAAACTAAGCCAATTTCGAAACGTTTAAGTTGAGAGCAAATAAATGCAATCAATTGACAACAACAAAGAGCATAACTTAATAATACCAACACAGTCACAGGAGCGCAGGACGCACACACCACAGAGAGAGACTGAAAAACAGGACAACAGCAGGAGCAGAGCAGGAGCATAAACAACACAATGCCAATTGGTCGTCGCATGCAAATGAGCGTTGAAAATGAAATCGCCTTAAAATCTATGGAAATGCGCTTAAGTGCTTAAGCGTCATGCCCACACACACACACACACACACACACACACACACACACACACACACACTCCGTCATGGGGGTGGAGGGTCTGGGGCTGAAACAAAGCCTGGATTAAAGCAAACATGGCTCTAACCACGTGTCCGTGTGGCTACGCATTCTCCTGTATTTTGTAGTCTGGTGTGTGACAACATGCGTAGATTTATTTCAAACTACTAAAAAAAAAAAAATAGGGGAAAAAAGCACAGGCCACACTGGGAAAGAAAACACTATCCCGATCTTTAATTTGGTAAATTGGAAATTAGTTTAAAAAGAAAGTAAAATAATATTATTATCACGTGACTAGCACACTAAATTATAAGTTACACTTGTAGTGCTGGGAAATCAATAATAAATAATAATAATAATATAATAAATATATGAAAAACAAAATCATTTAAATCAAGGTATTCTAAATCCCTATTTTTTACATATAAGATTAAATGGCAAAATCTGGATAAAATATGTATAAAAATTTTAATTTCCTTTATTTATTGGCTCTGTGTATAGGAAATAAATTCCAATTTCAACAATTGGCTACAGCTTTCGAGCAAATAATGCTTTAATATAGCAGACAATGTCATACTCAGGCATTTATTTACATTAGAACAGGGTGTCTTTTGATTGAAAAGCTAAACTTAAATTGGTTTTAAAATAGAAAATAATATAATTAAAATAAAAAATAATAATAAAATTACTCGTTTCTTTCAATAAATGTTAAAGAAAATGTAAATACAATTAAAATGCCGACTTGAATAATACTTGGTGTTCGTAGTATTATTCATATTTTATTTTACACATTCTTCTGTTTTAATTTCTAGTCAAAGTTAAGACAATTTCGATAAAGAAAACAGCGATTAATATGATTAATATGATAGGCTCCGATTAACGATAACTTTGATGATATGAACAGAACTATGATTTATTTATTTTTTGTATTTATTTACTTATATTTTATTATATATTTATATTTTATTATTGTTAATAATTTTCTGCTAACTTCACTTAAATAATAATAAGGTAAAAGAAGTTAGGGAAACAAAATGCCTTATAAGTTTAGACATTGTCAGATTCAAGGAACATACATATATATGTATATTATTGGACATAAAAAACAGTGAAACCTCGGGGGGAAATACATATATTTAGATGTTTTTATTTTAGAAACTCATAACTCGAAATACAACCTATTTAAAGATAAAGAGAACACCCATAATAATAGTTTAATTTTAGCAAAAAAACACCAATTAACGATAACTTCTCTGACACGTACAAGAACTGGACATTATTTGAAGAATATTTTCCGAAACTCTGAACCAAGAAACACCCTATATTTTATGTGTGTCCCGCAATATAGCTGTCGGCTTTTGTCCCCGCCCGGTCATCATTTTTATGACCCATGGTTGCATTTGTACATTTTAAGCTGCTTAAGTTTGCAATGCGGCTGCCGCCGCTGCCACATGGAAATGGCCATTGAAATGGAGACTGTGGTGTTTTTGGGGGCATTTGTCATTTGCTAATTGCTTGGACGAACACACTAAGCGAAAATTTCCTGGACGGGGGGCAATTAGGAAAAGCTGCGAATCGATAGCGAACGATAAATGCGACCAAGCGCTATCGATGCGACCCAGTTTCCGTTTCCGGCTGCCATCTCTCATTTCGAATATGTATTTCAAATATTTCAATCAACTGGCCAAACATCATCGTCGTTCGCTTCTACTTCGTCCTCCAAGTCCCCCCCCGTTGGGCAATCACTTTGCCGACGAGCGTGAAAATTGAGTGCCAAACTGTGTGGGAAATGTGGAAAGTCAGGCGGGAGAGGGAGGTGACTCAAAATGTGAATACGGAAAATAGCTATTCGAGTGTCAAATCAAATGTCAGGAGGTGAAGGAGGAGGCGCTGGCATTGGCGGAGGCTTTTGTGGGGGCATTCGAGCCATTTTAATGACATTTTCGAAAGTGTTTGCCAGTATTTTGGCGCCCCCCCCTTCCGCTTCGAGTTTCCCCAACATTTCCCCCGAATATCATCAACACAACATCGTAATCGTTAGCCGTCATCATCATCATTATCATCATCAACATCAGCGTCATCGTCAGCGCCATTGGCAGAATCAAAATCGCGGGCGAAGAACCGCCTGACAGCGTCACTGCGTCCCCATAATTAACACCACTTGGAGCAGCAATTTGCAGTGCATTGTTGTCGTTCCCTCCCGGCTTCAATCCTGCCTCCTGCATCCTTCGATTTCCAGCGTCACAGGATCCCCAACAATCAGAGATGGCTGCGTGTTAGGCATTTAATTGTTGAGCATTTCCCTTTTCCCCTTTGTTTATTAAATTTCTTTCGAAATTATTGAACATTTCTCACTTAATCTTCGATTTTTATTCCGATCTTCCTTGATCTTTGGCTTCCCTTAAAATGTATCTTTCTCCGTTCAAAGCCCAAATGTTTGCCCTTTCATTTCCGTTTCCGCTCGTGACTCACGCGCTCTGCCCACCAAAATTGACCTCTGACACCCATGCCACAACACTCCAGCAGAGACACACACACACACACACGCACACCCACTGGGCGCAATCGAAATATTTTACATATACAGACAATGCCAGAAGGCATCCGCCAGATAGCGCTCCCAGAAGGTGGCAGAGGGGGGTGTAAGAGGGTAGGGTGTGTGTGTGTGTGGTGTGTAGTGTGTGTGCGGGGCGATTGGTTTTACAAATTGATTGGTTTTTGAGGCTGTCACAGCTGGACGTCTGGGCAAGTCAATTAGTTATTGGCAATTAAATGAATCTAAGTGACAAACGCCCAAGCTCCCCCCGCACACACTAGTAGTAATAATACCGCAAATCGGATTTAGTTGCCAATAGTCCAGAAGAGGTCAAAGGTAAATGGGGAGAAGAGGCTGCCACTTGTAAGTCTTTCTTTTGTTTTTTGAAAATGTGAAATTTGGGAAAATAAATCCGGAAAAAGGGGGTAACAAATTAAATTTTCCTTCTCAAAAGTTAATCTTTACTTCACTTAAAAAAATATATTTTTTAGGTTTAAATAAATAAAATACATAATTTAGAAAATTACTAATTTATTTTTAATTTATCAATTAGCAAATAACTAAGTAATTTATAGTTTGTGCATTTTTTTGTTTTTTTTTTTTTTACTTTTATTGCTTGCGTATATTAGCTGAACACGAAAATATACTTATAAATGTTCCATCACCTAAAGTTTTTGCTTTTTCAACGACTATATAGCCACAAAATGTTAAATCCCCTCAGGATTTTTTGCAATTTTAACGACTCCACACCATCACCTCAGGTTTTTTGCATTTTTCTTATTATTCCCTGAGAACCCAGGTGGGCACACAGTGGCTCTTTTAGCTCCCGCAGCTCTTTCTGTTATATTTTTTTTGGGAGGCGCCAGCCAGACCCTGAAATTTGGCCTTAGAGAGGCGGATTCTCGAGCATAAAAAAACAAAATGAGAGGGAGGAGCGACGCCTCTTTCGCTTGCACATTTTGTCTGCTTTATGACTGCTTTTTTGACTTGCTTCCAGTCGCTCTTTCCTTTATATTTCAACGCCCAACGCTGCTTTAGAATAATAACTCACTTCACACTGCTTTGTTGACTTCATATTTATTTTCCAAAATAATTCAAATGATATAATTTAAAAATTATAATATATAAAATATAAAATATAAACAAACATAAAACAATTAAAAAGAACTAAATATAGGAGACGTACACGACCGTGAGGTGGCATTTATAATAATGAATAATCATAAGCGATGATGGGGGGGGCTAAAGGCTAACTAGTGTGCGTCATGATTTGGCTTCTTTTTGGTTTTCAACTGCAAGAAACACACGACTAAACGTTCGTTTTAAATAGGTTTATTAATGTTAATGAATTTCATAAAAAAAAAGAAAAAAAAAACGGGTTTATTGCTAATTCCTAGACTGAGCTATGTGTCGCTATCGATGGCCACTCGAATTTTGCTTTTTTTTTGGGGGGGAATTCTTTTCCCCCCCCCTTCCTCTCCATTCCCACTCAGACCTTGCAATGCTCCTGAGCATACTGCAGGGCGCCGGCAAGGATACTCCTTTCCAGGCGTCGATACTGCAGCAGCATGAGGTCAATCTCATGGCCAGCAGCAGCAGCAGGTGCTTCCTCCTTCGCCCTAATCTCCAGCTGGGCCAGCTGCTGCACTTCGTCGGCCTCCCGCAACGTGGCCTCGAAGACGCCCAGCAGCAGCTTTAAGCGCTGGAACAGATACTGCCAGGTGCGCGTCTCATGGTCCGTCTCCAGGGCACAGTCAATGTGCAGCAGATCCCCGGCCCGCTCCAGGTCACTGTGCCAGTGGTCCAGCTGCTCGGCGCTCATGTTGAAGACCCGGACGAAGGCCAGCAGCTCGCCGGAAATGAAGTCCGGGGCGGGCAGGACACGCAGCTCGGCCTTGCGATCGATATTCAGCTTGGCCAGAATGCGGGCACGCTGCTCCACCAGCGGATCTGTGGGACTCAGGCCCAGACGGATCTTCACGTAGTCCTTGCGGTTGTTTAAGTCCACAAAGCTAGGGAAGAGATGGAAATAAGAAAGATTATTAACCAAATGATTAGGAAAAGGTATTAACCATTAAACCTCACCCATTGTGCACCAGCAGATCGGCATTCGAACGATCGCCGTAGTAGATAAAGAACTGCTCGCCCGCCGCAAAGGCCTCCTGGGCAGTGCAGTCCATCTGACGTGAGCCGCTGTCATAGAAGGAGGTAATCTTGCCCGGCCTGTGGTTGGCCATGTCCCAGTAGGGTATCAAGGCCGAAATGGGCAGCTGATTGAGCTCCGCCTCGTCGATGGCCTGCATTTCCCGGGGCACCAGATTCTGACGGGTCATTACTGTGGACACGGCCCATCTGGAAAATAATAAATTAAATAATATAAATAATGGATATAATATAGATATTATACATGGGCCAAAAGGTGTGCCAATAAATTCCTCCTTATAGTTAAAAAATGTAACTTAACTTTGCTTTTTGATTAAAGTCAAAGGAAGTTAAAGAATGTTAAGAATATAAAGAAGATTTTTATTAGCAAGCTGCCTTATTTTATGTTATTTTTGTACTCTTTTTTCTTGGGGGTATATTTTTTATAATTTCACACATAGAGAGAGAGAGCAGTCCATGCAGTCTTTATGTAATTTTATAAACATTAATATTAAACACAACAAACTCATGTTTATGTTTGTTAAGCAAATAATTAATTAGTATTGCTGTCAGTTATTATCCTTATATATATCTCTCTCTCCATCCCCCACTACCCAGAGCCTTGCCAAGTCCTTTCTCTGTTTTTTTTTTCTATATTTTTTTTAGTGCTTTGCTATTTTTGGCTTCTTTTTCTGCGCTTTGCTGCGGTTGCTGCTGCTGCTGCTGATGCTGCCTTGCTGCCTGACCACAAAGAAAAGTTTTTCATTTAATTGTGCATAAATTTTTCAATTTAATTATGAAAAGCAGCAACTTGTTTGAAGTGGTTAAGAGTGGGGGGTGGCGAGGGGGGACTGAAGGGGGAGAACTCGCCACTCACTTTGTTAGAAATCACCATGAACAAGAACAAGAACAGCAGCAAAGGCAGCAATAGAAAGCACTAAGTTTTTCACTTTTTCCTCTGTGGTCTATATATATTTATTTCTGGTTACTGGAATCACCAAAAAAAAAAAAAAAAAAAAAAATAAAAAGAAAAACGAACTCAAAGAAAGTCCAGGCGGGAAAAGTTCTTAACTTTTTGCTCGAAGCCTTTGTATTGGCTGTTATGTCTTTCCGGGCAAAGTTGCTCAGGATATTTTTGGTTTGTTTTTTTTTTTTTATTAAATGTAATAAGTTTTTAGAAGGAAATGTCAGTGTTGAAAAAGCATTACAAGAGCAAGCGTGCGAGCGTGCCAGCGGGACTGTACCTAGTCAAAAGTTAATCAGTTAATCAGCATTATACTCCTTCTCCACTTTTGCCACATTTCCCTATTTGTTGCCGTGTGAATGCTTTGTTATGTAAGTCTTTAAGGTAATCGGACCTTTCCGTTTTGTGTCTGACTTCTTAAAGAAGAAGCAACTGTACTGATTTCTCTAGATACCAAAGTTCAAGGTGGAAAATAGTTGAGATAATGATATTATTATATCCATTGTCGTATCTCCATGGCCCTGTTATCGATACCTAAAATGTAAGGCGTATCCTTTCGATGCCAAGTCTTGGTTAGACATTGACTGAGTTGTGACACATGCCAAAAGCCAGATGTGACACTTTTGATAGCTGCAGCTGAGGCAACTGTACTGTGCTGCTGCCTATCGACCCCGCCTGACATTTATCGATGGGGAAACGGACAAAAATAAAAATAAAAAAAAAACAGAAAGGCAAACGGCAACCCTTTTTGAAGGCCAACCAACGTCAATGTCGGCTGCTGCCTGTGACAGCCATAAAGGATGCCAATGTTCATGGAGCGAAGCCATGTCGCCATGTGTGCATCTCACCTGTCAGCCGGAAGTGAGTGCCCGGGCGAGTGTGTGTGTGTGTGTGAGTCAGCCAGACGGATTTAATGAACTCCTTCGTCTTCGGCCTGACACTTTCAAGTGGCTCGCATTCCAAACACGCCGCTCCCTCTCCCTTTTCCTGGCGAACTTTGCCCTGTCATTACACGTCACAAAAATAATATCCTTTGGAACATTAAGCCTTTGAGTGGATGCCCAAAAATGCCATAAGCGTTGCAAGTAAATCGGTAAATGCAATATTCACACTGGCACACACACACAGAGAGAAAGTAGTTTTCTGTGTGTGTGTGTGTGCGTGTCATCTTTTAATCAACGCCAACCGATTTAACCCCCTTATTTCCGCCATAATCCAAGCTATCCAATGTGATTCTTCGCCTGCTGATATCTGATTTATATCCCGGGCTTGGCCGGGACAAGTTGAGACTCTTACCGATACAAATCCGATTGTCGTCTCCGTCGCACGTCTCTCTGTCTCTCTGTCTCTCTGTCTCTCTCTTATTTCCCTACCAGCCTTCGGCTGTCGTCTGTCCTCTGTCGTCTGTCGACTTTATTATGCATGCATACTCGTAGCTTGTCCTTGGTCCTGTGTGTCCTGCATTCCTTTGCCAATTCAGCAGGAAAAACCAGCAGAAACTTAGGCCAAATTGAAAACGGTACCAAAAATAGGGGAAAAAACAAAGCTACTAGAGGGAGATAGAGATGGAGATGGAGATGGAGATAGAGGTAGAGATAGAGTGTGAGAAAGAGATGTCAGGGCAAATGACGTGAGAGAAATGCGTGTAATGGTCGGGGGCTGCATTCTCGAATTTTTCCGATTCGATTTTTCCAGGACTTATGCAAGGATTTTTATTGTTTTTCCCTCTATTCCCTTTTTTTTCTTTGTTTTTTTGTTTTGTTCAATGATTGCCTTCGTGTTCCTTATTGTTTCTGCATTGTTTGCCTGTTTTTGTCAGGATTTTTCAATGCATTTTCCTCAAGGCACATTCATGAAAAATTTAGCCTAGTTCGTGGATTACCTCTATAGCTGGCTTTTCGGTTAATTATTTCAGCTTCTCAGGGGACAGTGTTTTGCGGGTCAAAAGGTAAAACCGCAAAGTGCTCTAATGGCAGGATGATGCACACAAATCGCCAATCTGCATTAGTCTGATTAGATGATGATGATGATGACGATGACGATGTGATGTGCTGGCTTGTGGCAGTTAATCAAAGGAAAACATCCTTTCCATCACACACACACACACGGACACACGGACACACACATCGCCTTACATACATACATATATATTATTCATACAGCTGCCAAGGATATGGTTAAGGACGACAGTGTATATGCATTCCGGCATGCATCTTTATCTCGGCTGCCTACCTCTGCTTACCTTCCGGTCCGGCCACAATATTGAAAATTAATTACGTGCAGACAAAGGCCGGCAGTATCAAGGCTTCAGGATCCGGAAACGGATACCCGAACACCAACTCTCCGCCCACTACTCCCAGTTAATCCGAGAGGCCCCCGCTCTTCCTTTCCATTGTCCGGGATTAGCTCTTGAGGGACTTTAGGTCATTCTTTAAGAGTTAATTAATATTAAATAACAATAATAAGCCACATTCTTGGGTTATTTTGTCACAGCCCTGCCACAGGCTGTCAAATGGCGCAGAGAGTGTTGAAGTATTTCGCTCTCTCTTGGAAGTTTCGGAGAGAGAGAAATAAAATAAATCCTAAGAAAAAGAGAGAATGGGTATTCCGGTAACTTGTTCTCTCTTTTTCTTAGTATTTATTTTATTTATTTTCTAGCTAAATAATTTTAATATAAATATAATCTTCTTAGAAGTAACCTTGGTCATAACAAACATTCCCTTTTTTTTGGACTTGTTTTTTTCTCTCAATAAACAACAGACATTTGATTAGATGTCAATAATCCAACATGAGCTTGGCTTATTCCACAAATACACACACGCACACACACACACACACACACACACACATGCACACACATCTTGGAGAAGTCAATAAGGATTCGAAGAAGAGCTGGCCAAATATTTATAGATTCCATCAATCAGTTAGTTGGTGGCGGCGGCAAAGGCGGGCCTCATCCATCAACACCCACTACTCACAAGTGTAAAAACATGCAGGGAGAACCTTTTTTTTGATACACTGCGGGAAATACTTGCACACAGATTCCAAAGAATAATATATTCTAAATCAGAATTAGCAGGAAAGTGACTGTTATCGAATTAAGACTAGGTGGCATCCTTTAAGGATAAGCAAATCGGAACAAGTGGGCAGCCCTGCTGTCAAATGTCGCTCTTGAGAGAGGCAAAGAGAGTTGACGTATTTCTCTCTCCATGAACTTTACAAGAGAAAACCTAAGAACGCATTTCTTTTTAAAAAACTTTTTAAAGCCTCCTTTATTGTATTTATTTTCCAACTAAATATCAGAAGAATAATAGTTGTTTTCAGTTGTATTGTTATATTGAGGATGAGATATTTCCCAGTCTCACGAGGTATGGTAAAGTAAAAGTATCATATCGAATTCCAGGGCCTCCTAGGCAGGTCAAGGGCTCAAGCTAAGGCCTAGATCGACATGAACTCCAAATAATAATATTAACTAGAAGGCAAGCAAAAACCCAAATCTAGTAATCCCTGAAGCAACCCTTTGACACCTGTCAGTCGACCCGGCTGTGTGGGTCTAGGAAATATTTCAGTCTCCTCTCAGTATCGGTAACATTTACATACAAAATGGAGTTCATAAGTTTGCATACAACCGAAGTCAAAATTAAAATTATATTAGTTTTACAGAAATTTATACCCTCCATTTTCGGGGAACCAGCACACAGTACATTATTGGGAATACCCCTGATATTAATTATCGTGACCATCGTGGCATTTCTGGCAGCCGTGGTGT
>JAEIIU010056804.1:4077-20029 GCA_018874675.1 Drosophila baimaii | reverse complement strand
TATATGTAAAATATGAATTTAGACCGATCTTTCCTATGGCAGCTATGTGAAATATTGGTCAGATTTCAATTAAATTTATAGGAGATGGCTACAATTATATTTAAAAGGCACAAATAAAGTTTCATTTGAATATCTTACAAAATAACGAAAATATGTCAATTTTTCCATATTGCTTCTATGGCAGCTATAGGATATAGTAGTCCGATTCCGGCCGTTCCGACATACATATACATATACTGCTTGCAAAAGATATAGGACTATCCAGAAAGTTAAAGTTAAAGTTGCATATATCGCTCTTTTGTATACCAGTGAGGAATCACAACAACAAAAGAGTCAGCAGAGCAATGGGCCTGGACATCCCTGGCTTAGAGCATAGCAACTGGCGAACCACATATCTCGGTCACCCACCTGTACAGAAAAGAACGGGTAAATCTTAGGGTGATACGAAGCCTTCGTTGCCATTTACATCTTCTTATTATATAATACTTCGCAGCCCTCACCGGCTTGATCGACATCATCTTCTTCAATAACAGCATCATCATGCTTTATGGTAATCGTAAAAATTTGTGGGAATATTTGTATGTTCGATTTCCCTTCAACGCTTTAAGTCCTGGCAATAGCTCAACAACTAAGAATGGACCCTTAAACTTGGGGCCTCATTCTTGAGCAGAACATGATCCCCAACTTGATGCCTTACAATGGCGGCTTTATTCTGATCGAATCTTAATTTCTCGTATTTGGCTTTTTTTTTCCATATTATACTAAGCCATACCCTAATTTGCTCTACATCAATCCCCTCTTCTCATTTTCAACAACAGGTACAAGACCAAACTGTCTAGCTTAATTTCCGATAAGTAACTCCAATGGGCCAACTTTAGCTACCATATTGGGAGTGCAATTAAGAGCCAGTTGAATTTCGTATAAAGCATCCTGCCAAGATCCCTTACCTCTTTCGACACACATTTGGACTTAACGCTCGCTGATGCCACTATTTCTCTTTCTGGAACAAATCAAATTTGTGCATTATTTGCAATAATCATAACCACATGTCATCAGTCGAATCCGACCGTACTGTGGGAAAAGTACAAGAATGATAAGACGTTCGCAGGACAACTACGAATTTCACCATTGCCATTAAAGAAGAAATACACAATGAAGCTTTAATATGGATTGAAGACATGTGTATGCTCATGTGTGGCAGTCTTCTGTCGACATTGGGAATGCCAGCGCCACATCGTTCAGTGCACGATGCTTTCAATCGCGAATTTCAACGACAACACAACGGCAACACTATAATTAAGACAACTTGGCAGAAAGAGTACGAACAAAAGTGTTGCTTTTGAATGCCGAGCAGAAGAACGTGTACGATTCGATAGTGAAGGTTGTTGAGGATGGATCGGGAGGCTTATACTTTATCGATGCTCCTGGTGGGACAGGCAAGACATTTGTTATTTCGTTGATTCTGGCAACGATTCGATCAAGATCTCAAGTGGCGCTGGCTGTTTCATTATCTGGCATTGCTGCTACATTGTTGGAGGGCGGTCGAACTGCACATTCCGCTTTGAATCATCTTTCGGGGACAGCGAAATTGATACGAGAATACAAAATCATCATTTGGGATGATTGCACGATGGCGCATAAGGGAGCTTTTTTTAGGCAGTTGAACGAACGATGAAAGATTTACGCGGTGATTCGAATCTATTTAGTGGGTCTTTGATATTGCTGTCCGGAGATTTTAGTCAAACACTTCCCGTCATCCCGAAATCTACGGCTGCCGATGAAGTTAATGCATGCCTACAATCTTCTTGATTGTAAGGATATGTCAAGAAGCTGAAATTAAACACGAACATGACAGTTACATTGCAGAATGACACAACTTAACTTAACTTAATGACATAAATCTTAAGACAGTATATCATATCGCTCTCTACTAAATAAAATAAATTAATTTGAAATTTTAATTATCAGTGTTTGACTATTACCCTGGGGTTATATAAAGGGGTCGAATTTGGTCGAGGCAAAGTTCGCCGCTGGTATTATATAATAATAACCAATTAATAAGCATTAACATTATTAATGCCCACTATTTCCTTTTATAAATATTTTAATTTTAATTAATTGTTTCATTTCACCAATTGTCCGGCAACCTTAATTTTCCATTAGCCGGATCAAGTGTTTTGCTTTTGAAAGAAGCACGCATTTTTCTCTCTTTAACCGCTTATAACCCCTTTTTGGCGATCTGAGTACGTAACTTTAAAAAGTACACATGTTCTTGTTGTCGCAAAAACACTTTTTCTCGTTGCGTACTTGGATTCACGCGCAATGTTCTGAAACACTGGAGTAGTGGAAAGGCAGCATTAGATATGCTATTCGTAAATAAGAAATATTAAGTTGGCCACACTGCACTGTAGTGTTGCAAACTCTATCGAAATATGTATACATATTCGACAATATAAAAAACATTTCTTGGACATTTAAATACATAACATTTCGAAATGTTTACTAAGGAAATTTAAATCTTAAACATTGTAATGACCTATGTTTATTTCCAAGTATTACGTTAATAATAACACCAATGTGCAGTTTAATATTTATACGGACTGATAATGTAATTGTATAAACTGTGAATGGGTATTTCTACTCAAAACATAACGCAAAATCGCAGAAAATTCTAAATTTGTGTATTAAAAATGCTACGAAAATATGTGTTGTGTGCAGATTTTATCATTTTCTTTTATGGTTTGGGCATTTTCAATTTGCTTGATTGGCGACATCACACAGTGCGTTGCAAACAAGTGCCGCCGCCGCCGCCAACCCCTCCGTTCTCATCAAACGATATTGTGGCACAGTTCAATCTACCTTTAATGGCCCCGACTGCATCTTCGAACTTGCTTGGGAATCGAACAAATAATATAGAAAATGCCGCAGACTCTCAATCGAAAAACTATTTTACACACCTTACTTATGATTTAATGAACCATGTTTTATTTGCGGGTGCCACAAATAAAATTTTAAAGCTTAATGAAAATCTGCGTGTGCTTTCGGAAGCTGTTACCGGACCTTTAAATGATTCACCGCTTTGCCATGCTGGTGGGTGTAACGAGGATATTGAGACATCACTGGTAAACAATTACAATAAAATATTAGTTGTGAGCTATGCAAATGATGGTATACTCATTTCATGTGGCAGCATTCGACAAGGTAAATTATGTTATAATAATGAAAAACTATATGTTATTATTTTACATTTGAATAACAGTTTAAATTAATATACATTTTCTGAGATATTGGTATATGGAATACAGACGAACAGACATGGCGCACAGCATGGCAACATCTGACTAAAATGTAAGGGTATCATAAATATGAACAAAATTTAAATAATATTCTCCTCATTATTTTGTTAGTATTTATGATACCCTTACCATGTCTGTCCGTCTGTATTCCATATACCAGTATCTTAGAAAATTGTTATTTCTTACGCATAAAAAATAATTTTTTCAAAATCGAACGGCTTTTATTGTATTGCTGTTAAGCTTCGATTACGAAACTAATTAATACATCTTTTGTAATTTATTTTTGGTTAATATAACCATTATTCGTAATACAATTTGATATCAGAAAGTCGAACCCAACAGCTAAAAATATTGAAATAACGCACCTTCACCATCATTTCTTCTGAACCAACCGATTTTTCAAAGGTCTAAGTAACCTTTTCCATGAGCTATTATTTTCGATTGTTTTAATGTACATATGGACGGCCATGATACCTTGAAAAGGGTATGGTCGCGTTGTAAATGAAAAAACTGTATGAAATGTTTAAAATCTGCAGCTCAGATACAAAAAACGCAGATCTTAAACCATAGACTAAGAATTTGTTAAATTGGAAACTTTATTTATCACAATTCAATTAATTCTTTAATCTTTTTATAGGATCTTGTGAAATTTATAGTCTCCCGAGATTCCCGGCAACACCACAATTCATTGCCATTCCTTTGGCCGCTAATGACGAGAATGCTTCAACATACGCCTTTGTGGGTCCCGCCCGATATTCCTGGAAGGAAGAAGATATATTATATGTGGGAACCACTTTCACCAATGTAGGGGATTATCGTCATGATGTCCCGGCTATATCCTCACGCCGTCTCGATGATTTAAACTACGCCGAATTTTCGATTCAACAGTCAATTATCAATATCGATGTCAAGTATCGTGATCATTTTCTCGTCGATTATGTCTACGGTTTTAACTCCTCCGATTATGCTTACTTCATAATCGTACAAAAGAAATCGCATTTAGCAGACGAAGCTGGTTATATTACACGCTTGGCACGCATTTGTATCACTGATCCCAACTATGATAGTTATACGGAAATAACACTACAATGTACTGCAACGGAAAATAATATCGATTATAATATATTACGCGATGCAAAAGTAACGCCGGCAAGTCAAAAGCTAGCCCAGCAAATGGGTATTAAAAAAGATGATCACGTTTTGGTAACAGTATTTTCACCATCAAAGGAGATTAGTGATCAAACGGAGAACAAATCGGCTATGTGTATATATAGCATTAAAGATATTGAGGATATGTTTATCGAGAATATTCATTTATGCTTTAATGGAACGATAAAGGATCGAAATCTGGGATATATCTCGGGGACAATAAATGACGGAAGATGTCCCATAGTGGGTTCCCTCGGCAATATCTACAATTTTTGTTCCGTAGGATTAAAGATAAGTGGAGTTTCGCCTATAACAACGCATGCCCTTTTTCATTTTGATAATGTATCGGTTACCTCGGTGACTGCCACTTCAACAACGGATCAACAACACTCTTTAGCCTTTCTTGGAACCGAACTTGGAATTATTAAGAAAGTACTATTGTCCGGTCAAAACCCTGGTGAATACGAAGAAATTGTGGTAGATGCCGGCAACCGTATATTACCAAATACAATGATGTCACCGAAGAAGGATTTTCTGTATGTTTTATCTTTACGAAAGATTACTAAGTTGAGAATTGAACACTGTTCGGTTTACACCAATTGTTCAGGTTGTTTGGAATCCCGAGATCCATTTTGTGGTTGGTGTTCGTTGGAGAAACGGTGTACGGTGCGTTCGACATGCAAACGGGATACTTCCGCTTCCAGGTGGTTATCCCTTGGAAGTGGCCAGCAATGTATTGACTTCGAATCGATAATTCCCGAAAAAATACCCATTAATGAGTTGACTAACTTACATTTGATTATTAGAACTTTGCCAGAACCTTTTAATGCCAAATATCGTTGCGTTTTTGGTAATTCAACGCCCATTGATGCTGAAATACTAGAGAATGGTGCGGGTCTTGGTTGTGCGACGCCTCCCCTCGATCAAAGACCCATAATACCTAGTAATACTGACCATGTCCTTGTACCGTTGTCGGTTAGAAGTTCAGAGACGAACAAGGACTTTGTATCCAGATCTTTTGCTTTCTTCGATTGCTCGCATCATGAAAATTGCCAAGACTGCGTTCAAAGTTCTTGGGGTTGCAATTGGTGTATTTTTGACAATAAATGTGTTCATCACAAATCTCAACAATGTCGTAATATTGAAAATGCTATTAGTTCGGCAGGACAATGTCCACATTTGAAGCAGAATCGTCAAGAGATACTATTACCAGTGCGTGTACCTATGGAAATACGCCTTGAGGTAGAAAATTTACCCAAACCTAAAAGCGCACATGCTGGATTTTTATGCACTGTCCATATTGAAGCAGCTCAAATGCTACTACCCGCCCATATAGAGTCCAATCGGATTGTGGTATGTGAAAAAACACCTTACTTTTACGAAAGGAATACATACGAATACCAGGCAAAGGTAGTCGTTACATGGAATTTCCAGCATTATGTGGATACAGCTATGGTCACTCTCTACAAGTGTGATGTCCTTGGTTCACACCGCGATCACGCCGATTGCAGCTTGTGTGTGACGCGTGATTCAAAATATCAATGTTCGTGGTGTGGTAACGCGTGTGTTTATAATGAAACTTGCAGTGGAGAAAATAGATATATTATTGGTTCAAAAGTAATACCAAATGATTGTCCTCTACCACGAATCGATATTATAAAACCCCTATCGGGACCTATCGAAGGCGGCACTCTAGTTACTATTGAAGGCAGTAATTTGGGTATTCGTGAAGAAGATGTAAGAGGAAAAATATCGATAGGTTCAGTGCCTTGCGAGCTGGTAAACTATCAAATATCGGTAAAGATTGAATGTCGTACAGGAGCCGCGCTTCATGAAATGTCAGCTCCAATAAAAGTAACAAACGACGCCGGCTTCACCGAATCAAGTGTGCAATTTCATTTTAAAAATATACAACTAACAGGATTATATCCAACAATTGGGCCAAGATCTGGCGGAACTCAATTATCGTTGATAGGAAAGTTTCTAAATATTGGTTCGATGATGCGAGCATTTCTCGATGAATACGAATGCCATATTAACGTTACCCAGGCCTCATCTTCTCAAGTTAGCTGTACAACTTCGGAGGCGACACAACCCGAACCGATACGCAGTCTTCGATTAATTATTGATGGTGCCAATCGAACGTTGGAATGCCACAATAATATAACTAGTAAAAAAAAATTAAATTTCGGTTCATATCCATTTCGTACTCCTGTACCGCAACCTTGTTCAATCTTTAACTATACTCAGGACCCTCGAATAATGCAAATTAAACCATTACGGAGTTTTGTCAGCGGTGGACGGGCCTTGACTGTACATGGAATTTATCTAGATTCCATACAAAAACCAGAACTGGAGGTTTTCTTTGACAATGAAAAGGTAAACAAGACAGCGTGTAAAGTTATTAACTCAAATCAAATGGAATGTCCATCGCCCCCAGTTAATTACAAGTTTCAAACTTTTAAAAATAATAGAAACGGTGTGGAAATGGATCCGGATTATAAAAATTCTTCAACTGAAAATAATAGGAGAAAGCGACACTTTATGGACGACTTGAACATCTACACCACATCAGGAGGAACGGGAAGTTATTTCAGCAATAATAACAATAATAATAATAATAATAATAATATGGATATGACGACCTTTGTTAAAGTCCATGAAACCCAACTAAACTTACAACTAAGTTTTGTAATGGACAATGTTCAGTTAGTTCGAGATTTACACAAATATTTTCATGATATACGAAGTACGATTGTGTATCTAGCAGATCCGAAATATTTTCCATTTCCAAACGACGAGAGTATTAAACTATATAAAGGCGACAGTTTGGTTATCGAAGGGGAACTCTTAAATTTAGCAGCCGATGAATATGATGTGAATGTGACTATCGGTACAGCTCAATGTAATATTACAAGTTTGGCTTTAACACAATTATTATGCATTCCACCAGAAAATCAACCCTTAGCCACAGATGAAAATGGCATTGAACAATCGATAGATCTTCCATTAGTTGTGGTTAAAGTTGGTAGTAATCTAAGATTTGTAATTGGTTATTTGAAGTACGATTTAAGTAAACCTTACGTGTACTCCCATGCGATATTTATCGTTATGCTGACGGTGACAGTACTTGTAATTGTTCTGGTTATCGTTTTAATTATATTTCGAAGAAAATCAACGCAAGCGGAACGGGAATATAAACGGATACAAATACAAATGATAACTTTGGAGAGTAATGTGCGTTCCGAGTGTAAGCAAGCATTTGCTGAGCTACAAACGGACATGACGGATTTAACAGCGGATTTGGAGAGCACAGGGATACCCACGCTCGATCATGTCAATTATATTATGAAGGTTTTCTTTCCTGGTGTCTCCGATCATCCCATATTAAATTCACCAAAGTTTCGAGGAGGAAACGGAAGTTCCCATCATACTAATTATGACATTGCCATGATGCAATTTGAACAATTAATTGGAAACAAGTATTTTTTGCTCATTTTCATCGAAACTTTGGAAGCACAGCGTTCGTCTTTTTCAATACGTGACCGGGTAAATGTGGCTTCTTTGCTGATGGTTGTTTTAATGAACAAAATGGAATATGCAACAGAGATCTTAAAATCGTTATTATTACGATTAATTGATAAATCATTGGCGGGGAAACATCCCCAACTTATGCTTCGTCGCACTGAAAGTGTCGTTGAAAAAATGTTGACCAATTATTTGGCGATATGCATGTACGATTATCTTAAGGAATATGCGGGATCGAATTTATTTTTACTATTTAAAGCAATTAAGCATCAAATCGAAAAAGGTTTAGTTGATGCTGTAACCAACGATGCTCGTTATTCTCTCTCAGAGGAAAGACTTCTCCACGAACAGGTTACACATTCTGTGGTAATATTACACATTCTCCAAGATGATCTCGACGAGAAGGTCCAATGTCGCGTAAACGATTGGGATACTATTTCACAAGTTAAACTGAAAATCCTGGATGCTATTTTTAAAAATACTCCTTTTTCAATGCGTCCATCGGTCCACGAAGTAGATTTGGAATGGAGACATGGACGTGGGGGTCACCTCACACTGCAGGATGAGGACTTGACCACGAAAACCATTAATGGTTGGAAAAGACTTAACACTTTGGCCCATTATGGCGTTAAAGAATCGGCTGTAATGTCTTTGATTGCGAGGCAAAATGATAACTACCACATACCGTACAGTAAAAACCAGCACACGGCACCGTACCATAACTGTAAGTACTAATTCTCGACTAATTCACCAGTCTTAACAATATTTCTGTGAATAAGTAACTTATAATAAATCAAAAACAAAGCTAACTTCGGGAAGCCGATGTTTATATAATCTTGCAGCTATGAGAATAAGTAAATGTACATAAACACACTATAAATAACTGGATGTAAAAAAAAGGATACCCCATGGTTGACATGATTTCAACCCTTGTGGTGATCCAAAATAAAATAATCAAACAGTTTCTTTATTAGAAAAGCTGTTGCTATCGGGTTGACCACTTCGAAAAAAAAATTTTTTAATAACAAAATGGCGTCGATTTGAAAAAAAAAATGGTTTCGACTTTTTTTTTACCTTTTTGAATTTTTTAAAAATATTTAGAATCACAATTTTTTAATATCCAAGGCAGACGCGATAGCGAGTCCTATAAAGAAGATATATACCAAATGTCAAAGCAATCGGTAGAACTTGAGATATCATGTCAACCACCTCAAAAAAAGTAGTTTCGAGAAAAACGAGTTCAAAGTTGAGGTTAGCCGCTCAGCTGGCTTGGAGACCACGTCACAAAATCGGCTGTATCTCCGAAAATAATTCCAATTTTGAAAAATCGTTTTGGGGCCATATTTTTGAAGATCTAAACTTTCATAATATCCAAAAATAAAAAAATCGTTTTTTCAAATTTCTAGACCAGAATACCCCCTTAATATAATCAGTATAACAACGCAATTTATTTTTTTGCAAGTCAAGTTTGTTACATTTATATTTTATATTCCTCTTGATGTAAAGAATAATAATTATTCCCCGCTTTATTTACCAATATATTAGTTATTAAAACGACTCGTCTGTAATAAAACATATTTATTGAAATATTTGATATTGAAATATTTGAAGTTAATAATACCTATTTCCCACTCAATTTACTAATCTAGTCAAACATTAAGGTGTTACACGAGTATATGAATCCATTTTTGAATTTAAAAAAAAAAGTTTATCTGCAAAATTCAACAAAACTCCCCTACAACTCAAAAGGGAAATAAAGGTTAAAAAAAAAAATATCACAAAAAATTAACTGAAGTTTTAAAATTTTGTTTCTCGTTTCAGTTTATTTTCTAAATAATTCACAAAGCCATATTATTATTAATAACGATATTGAATCTGGTTTACAACAGCCCAGACTTTACCATCTAATAAAACCCATTATACCAGATCATTATATGAATATTAAGAACTCTGTTATATCTGGTAATGGAGGATCTTCACAAGCGGTACAATCGTCGCAATGCGTTAATAATTGTAATGATCGAGTTAATAAAACTATACCAGAAGTTTACTTAACACGTTTATTGGCTACAAAAGGAACAATACAAAAATTCGTAGATGACTTTTTTGCAATTATTTTGACCGTCAATGAGGAGTTACCGCCGGCAGTTAAATGGCTTTTTGATTTATTAGATGAAGCAGCGCGACGTCATGATATCGCTGATACCGATATTGTTCATGCTTGGAAGTCAAATTGTTTACCATTACGATTTTGGGTTAATTTTATTAAAAATCCCGATTTTATCTTCGACGTAAATAAAACCTTTAGTGTGGACTCTTGCTTAAGTGTAATTGCGCAAACATTTATGGACGCTTGTTCGACGTCGGAGCATCGACTTGGCAAGGATTCGCCTTCGAATAAGTTGCTTTTTGCAAAAGTGAGTATACAAAACAAACGATTAAATGAATATAAAAACAAGTAAGAAAAGCTAACTTCCGGCGTACCCGAAGTTTATATACCCTTGCAGATAACTTGTTACTTATTATAAAAGATTTTCATAAAATATAACATGTATAAAGTAAAATGTATGCAAAGTATGTAGAATATGAATTTAGACCGATCTTTTCTAGGAGGTGGCTATAATTATATTAAAAAGCTATAAAAAAAATTTCATTCGAATATCGTAAAAAATAGCAAAAATATGCAAATTTGTCCATATCGTTTCTATGGCAGCTATATAATCGGACCAAGATATCATATAGCTGCCATAGGAAAGGTCGGTCTAAATTTATATTTTACATATGAATTTTATATTTTGCATACATTTCACATTATACATGTTATATTTTATCAAAATCTGTTATTATAAGTAACAAATTATCTGCAAGGGTATATAAACATCGGTTCCGCCCGAAGTTAGCTTTTCTTACTTGTTCTAATTTCACTAATTTTGATTAATAAAAAAAAAATAAAAAAAGTTGCTCCTTCGGGAAGGAAAATCGGACAATTATACTAATATTTTCATGGTAAAACATATAAAGAGATGGGAAAAAATAATAAAATGTGCTGTTTATCTGGTGTTCAATACTATAAATTATGAAGGAGAACCAAAAAATCGCGGTCGGTAGAGTAAATCGAGTACTTTGCAGGATAGATTTATTTTGCGTTGAGCTAGATCAAGCCGTTATCCTCGTCAAAATGATAACATAACGTATTTTATTGTTTCGATTAGTGATGTATTAGACGTCGACTTATTAGTCAAACCTCAATCAAAAAAAGTCCCAGAAAGAGACTCATTTTGCCGTACGAGATCATTTTCGCATGGTTGATGAGTTCCAAAATGCATATAGACTGCCCCGCCAAATGGTGGAGTAACATTTTATGATCAGACCAGGTCAAAATGGTTTTATTTGGTGACACACGATCTAGATAGTATGTTCCTGGTCCACCAAACACAGTATACAAACCAGTATACCCTGAAAAGTCAGATTAGCACTTTGGTCTTAACCATATTGCCTGGGCTGGTTTTTTCTATACTTGTGTTGGTCCTTAAAATATATCTGACAGTGCTAAGGACCAAACTAAGTATGTGGAAACATGCAATAATACACTGTTATCATATGTCAGTTGAATAATATCTCTAATCTGAGCATTTTAACAAAAGAAATTTGCAAAACGTCGCTAAATTCTGGTTTCTCCTTGGGAAGATCGGGGTAATGCCATGGTCAGTCCAGTCGAAGGACCCAAGTTCGATCAAAAAAATAATTTAGAGATGTTATACGAATAGTACACCTGTGCAACTCTTAAAATAAAACTGCTCCTTAGTAAGTGATTCAAACTGCATAGACCCAAATCCCTTTGAAACGCTGGCAGGACCTCATTAAGTCTATGCCACTCTAGTGACAGGATGTATTGTTATTTAAAAGGTGCAAAACTAATTATAAAGCCCTAATCAACTTGTAGAAAATGTGAAATGAAAACTAGTTTTAGTTTTTAGAGATATTTTTTAAATTTAAAGTAAAGACTGCTATTTCAATGAACAGCGATTTTCATGGGTATTTGCGTAAAATCATAAAATACAAGAAGACGGAGCTCAAATTCGATAATATTTTTTTTGTGTTTTGTTAAGATTACACTATGGACTTTCCAAAACGGTATCGCTTGTTTGATTTGGAATACTATAAGTGTCTCTAAAACCGTGTTGAAAGTGGGGTGAGGCTGCACTGCTATTTTCATGAACACAGCTGTATAGCAGTGAGAGTATATAGAAGACTATATGCAGTTTTATTAAAAAAGTTTTAAAACGGTGAGACTAGTTTGCGTAGAAACGGACAGACGGACATGGCTAGATCGACTCTGCTCTTGATGCTGATCAAGAATATATATACTGTATAGGATCGGAAATGACTCCTTCACTGCGTTGCAAACTTCTGAACAAAATTATAATACCCTGCAAGGGTATTATTATTCTTGTTCATGTTATTCTTGTTGAAACAAGAGAGCTTACTTCGGAAAGCCTGAGTGAGATGAGAGGGTATTAAACATACATATATATATAAATAAACTGAGGCTTGTTGATTTTTACGTGTGATTCACTGTATTGCAAACTACTGACTTATTACTATTACAGGATATTCCAAACTACAGAATAATGGTTAAGGACTTTTATCGCGACGTATCGCGACTACCACAAATAAGCGATCAAGAAATGAGTACAGCGATGCAACAATTATCTGTGAGACAAAACGATGAATTCGATACAATTTCTGCTTTAAAGGAGTTGTACATATATATAACTAAGTATAAGAGTCAGGTAAGGGCGATTAAACTATAATTATTATTCATTTTTGCTAATCTGAAATTGTTTTCTAGATAATGGAAGCTCTAGAAAGCGATATTAATTGTCGCAAGATGAACTTGTCCAGAAAATTAGAAAACGTTGCTGGCACTCTCGATGGCGAAGAAATATCTAATTGCTGACATAAAGACGATGACTTTTTAGGAATTTTTAAGGAATTTCAAAGATTATGTTGCATTTCGATTTTGCAATTTGTAACATTTTTATTATTAAATTTAAACAAACAAAAAAGATTGACTGCTTTAAAGATATTTAACTTTTTATCGTGTTTATAAAAATATTAAATAGGAATATACAAATTTCTTTTTTTATTTAATAAACATATACAAAGTAAGCTGATAGAGTTCGGCTAAAAACAACATCTCGAAACCATTTTATCCGACGTATTCTTTGATATTATATCTATACAAAATAAAATTCATAGTATTGGCTCTTTATTTAGCCAATCATATTAACATATACATACATCATATGTACTTACACATCGATATTTTTAAGTTTTTTTTTTTAATTTTCCAAGTCTATTGTTCGACCTGTTTTACTAATTTTCTCTATATAACTATATTTAAGTAAACAGCGAGCAACAGGACTATTGATTTGGGATATTTTTAGACACGACATAACATTGTATATTGAATGTGATATTTAGATATATTTAATAACAAATTAAAAAGAGGTTCATTTAAAAATAATTAAACTTATATAATTATTTTATAATTTTTCTATGCTTTGAACACTTTACGTAAAAAAAAGAAGGGGAATGCTAACTTCGGGCGGAGCCGAAGTTGATATACCTTTGCAGATCATTTTTACATATTATGCAAGATTTTGATTTTGAAAGATGTAATTACAGGAAACACCCTATTTCGCTTTTATGTAGCGATTGTTTATATAGTAGCTATAAGATATAGTTGTCCGATTTTAATGAAAATTTTAACAAAGTGCTCTTATCATTTAACAAGTAAGAAAAGCCAACTTTGGGCGGAGCCGAAACCTTGCAGATAATTTTTTACTTATTATAATAGATTTTGATAAAATATAACATGTCAGGGACGGACGCAAAACAAAATTTCGGGGGGGTCCCCCCGCCCTGCGTCCGTCCCTGTAACATGTATAATGTAAAACGTATGCAAAATGTAAAATATGAATTTAGACCGATCTTTAAGTTTCATTTAACTATCTTGAAAAATACCGAAAAAATGACAATTTTTCCATATCGTTCCTATGGCAGCTATATGATATTGTGGTCCGATTCCGGCCGTTCCGACATATATACTGCTTGCAAAAGATATAAGACAATATAAGACAAGTTTCAGCCCGATAGCTCAAACACTGAGAGACTAGTTTGCATATAAACCGACAGACAGACAGACTTTATGTGGTCGGAGATGACTCCTTCACTGCGTTGCAAACATCATGGCAAATTTATAATACTCTCTGCAAGGGTATAAAAATAGCATGTACATATATATGTAAAATGTAAAATGCATATGTAAAATATATTCATCCGATTTCCGATGCAAGGGTATAAAAATAGCATGTATGTAAAATGTAAAGTGCATATGTAAAATATATTAATCCGATTTCCGATGAAATTTCTAATTATATATATATATATATGTATATATATATAATATAGGGGCACAAGTGAACTTTCATTCAAAGATCATGAAGAATACCGAAATATATGCTAATTTTTCACGATGGTTTCTATGCCAACTCGGATTTAGTAGTCTGATTCCGGCCTTTCCGACATACATATCTACTGCATGAAAAATTTATAAGAAGCCGGTAGTTTAAAAACTGAGAGAGACGGGCACACAGGAAGAAAGACCTGACTAGATCGTCTCGTCTGTTGATGCTGATCAGTAATAATACATTTTATATATTTATGGGGTCGGAGATAACCCCTTCACTGCGTTGCAAACATCATGGCAAATAAACAAAGCCCTCTGCAAGGGTATAGTAATTTGTCCTTGATTATTTCATAGGATTTTCTTAATAACTTTCATATATTTATACTTAGTAGAAAAAATGCAAATGTATCAATATAAACATTGAATTTGCCTGCATTTTAGAGGTGTAGCAATTAATTCTCTAATATTTCTAATTTATATTTACATTAATTTAATGGTTCTACAGCTTTGTTTTTAGTTAAAACTTTCTTTCCCGTTTGATGAAGTCAAATGATGATTTGGCTCGGTCGAGGTCTCTGGGTGCTCTTTTTATTAAACTTATTTTCGCAATATATTTCTACCTTCGTGTCTTCATAACATACAATTTTACAAAAACAATGTTGTGTCCCAAATATAAATATAATTGTAATTTATGATAACTGAGTTTTTTACTAAAATACAAATTATAAAAGAAATTAATATACCTAGGATATATTCTCATTTTCCTAAAAAGCGGCTGTATTTCAAATGTTATGTTGTTTATTAAAAAATGCTATAACTGATTCTTCATATGACAATTTGATAAATTTTAATTTAATTATCTTAATTAAAGGGTACGCCACGTTGGTATAAAAATATTATCTAGCTACGTCAAGAAGTCCAATAAATTGAATAGTAAATTATTTTGAAGTTAATGAGATTATTTTAATATAGTAGTATAATATAGAAGAGAACCGGGCCATTTTGGAATTGACACAAATGTATTTTGTATTTTAACTTTATTTTAATTGCTTATACGGCTATGATACTGCATTAAAAAACTCATGCGCTTATGATGCAGCATGGAGTTGCTAAATTTTATCTCTGCTGCGTACTTAGCTTTTGTTAGGTAGAGAGGGTGAGGAAAAAGTGGTATTTTTACATTTCTTTTGCAGTATTTACGAGGGGTTCAGTCCGCGTCCAATTACTCCTGCTGTTATTTATATTGAAAGCCTTAAATTGATATTTAAGCACGCTGATGTACATAGATTTAGTTAATTGATAATAAATAGGTTTATTTTATGCAATGTACCGGCGCACCAGCCATGCCGCCTGAATCTAATTTCGTTTCTCTTATTTTCATGCTTTTGTGCAGTATAGCTTCAGCAAATAATTGCAAGACACCAGGAAAAACTTAATAAATTGTAAGACCATTTTGACAACTTCGCCTCTAATGAGAAAAGTAATACACTTTTTAGATACAATT
>JAEIIU010056800.1:7501-21056 GCA_018874675.1 Drosophila baimaii | reverse complement strand
AATGACTCGACACATACTGCGAGCGGAAAATAGAGGCGGGCTGCAGCTCTGCACTTGGGGAACGACAGGTGAGTCCAATTGGAGTCAACAGCCCATTGACACACATTGATACGCTCCTTAGCTCCTTGGCTGCACAGAAAGGATGGAGTAAGCCAAGAGGGAGCAGATTCTTGAGGGTATTTCGCATTGAATTCTCGATTTGAAAGTACATTTCCAGTGGATTTTCGCTTGAATAGTTTGGTAATTAAGAGGTTGCTTCTTGGATGATTCTTTTTGTGTTAACTTACTTTTTTATTGATTCACAAGATAATAAAATTTAGCTAGAAGCCATTATTAAAACGTTTTTATTACGCTAGAATCATAATTAAATTATTTTAAGCTATTATTTATTATTGTTATTATTTCGAAAAGCTGCACCAAACTGTGAAATTAATCTAGAATCCCTTTATAAAACGTTTGTATTAAGTTGTAATTATAATTAAATGATTGCAAATTATTATTCACTATTGTTATTATTTCGTAAAATATATGTTATGTATTAACTCGAAATTAAATGATGCAAAATGCTATTTATTATTATGTTTATTTCAATAGAACAAATTCAAACATCAAAATTGTTGAGAACTTGAACCAAGGGACTTGTAACTATAATAAAAAATTATGGTATATATTAGTTAACTATAAAATCTATAAGATCATCCAAAAATGGGATTGAAACTCCTGTCTCAAACTCTCATTGGTGCTATTATTTTAACTCCACATGCATACATATATTAAGAATAATTAATGGGACAATAGTTAGAACAATTGAATTTCGTATACAAAGTGCAATGCACTCCAGGCACTTTTCGTTTGCTCCAGGCACTCGATTGAAACGTGCTTTCTTGTTCAAGTTAAGCGTTAAATTTCATAAACTTGCCTTCAAGGAATATTTATAATATTCTGAAAATAACATAGAGTTCTGGATTTTTATAGTTATTCTCGGTAGGACCTGCAGACAAGCGAAATAGAGTTACTAATAAGAATATCCTAAGCTTTGTAGGTTTTTTTGTTAATAAATAAATTTAAGGCTGGATTAAGAAATCATCACTTAAATAAATATACATATGTATCTTGCTTTGGCCTAGAATTCCCAACGAGGTCTAGGTGCTTTTCGCTAAATATTGATCGGATACTTGCGAGGAATTGGTGTCTTCCTTTTGCAAAAGCCGACTAGTTCTTTTTGTGTTTTATGTGTCGAGCTTTGATTTACATAAATGTTTATTTTAATGCTTTTTATTGGCTTGAATCCGAAACAGGTCCCTCAAGGAAAGACTTTGTTGAATGCCAAATATGAAAAAACAAAGGCAGAACATTGTGAAATATTTAACGAAGCATGTGTTTAAATTCTCGTGAAAACTTATAATTTAATTTGTATCGTTTCGTTGACCGTAAGGAAAAAACCATGGGCGGCAGACCATTTTTACTCAGCTCTCCTGCCGGCAAGTGTGGATTGTGAATGGCCGCGCGGCCACATGAATAATGAAAGCAAATCGGAAAGAGGCAAAACAGCAAAAAGTTAAATGCCTCTAATGACAGAAAATGAAGCAAATGACGAAAAATGGCGCAAAACAAAGGAGACAAATAATAACATGCCAAAATGGCCGCCTCGGACCGGACGCAGTGCCTGCCGCCGCCCACTAGGAGCACATCCTTGAATCCTTGAGCGAGGAGAGCACGCACAGGCGAAGATAGGAGAGGGCAGTGAATTACCAACAGCGGGCGAATCAAGAAAAGCATGTGCGCGGCATAATTACGAAGCAATTAGACGAAATTATTATTGAGGTCAGTGGCGGTTGCGACGGTAGCGACGCTCGCGGGGCGTATCGCTGGAGCAGGCCCCCGAAAACATATGGCCATAGCCCCCCATTCACTCCCCCTCTCTCTATCTCTGCCCGCCTGCTTCCTCGGGGGTGCCGTGCCAAAGGGATGCGTATGCCATTATCATTTCACGCCGGAGCGAGGACGAAGGCGCAGCGTAATGCCCACTAAATGGCCAGCACAAAGCGCACACCACAACAATACTCGGAGAAAGCAGGAAAAAAATTAAGGAAAACTATGCGACGACTCACGGAAGCCCAAGAGTGTTCTGAGTAATTTGTATTATCTAGTAAATACCTTATATTTGACACTAGGGGAATTTTATTAATTATACTGACCAGGAAGTTAAGTATATTATCTTTTTGTTCATAACTTATGAAGAATATTAGTTCTTAAAAACACATACTTTTATTGTTATGTAAATTCAAGGAGTCTTCCAACTACTATAAAAGTTCCTCAAATCATTGCATACTTCTAGGCAGCACATACTTTTCTGCTAGCGGATGTCAGTAGAAGAATCTTAAAAGTTTCTTATTTTTCATCAAATTCACCTTTAATTTAATTTTAAACAACTTATTTTCCCTCAGTATATTCTTTATTATAGCAAAAAGTATTTTCCCACCTTTCCCCAAACCGGGATCCTCCGAAAATCTGTCATCAACAACCATGCTGGCCGTGGGTTACTTGTTTGGACAGCTGCCACTGGGAAATGGAATCCAGCTAGCCATGAAATGGCGTGAAGAGTTTCAATTATGGAAAAAAGAAGGGCAGGCGCTCGGCGCGTGGCATTGCACTTGATTCGAAAGTTCATTACGGAAGCGCCGCCAAAAAAAATTCTGTACGATTCGATGCTCGATGCTTTTCCCACAGTCGATGCTCGGGTGGATCGCGTGTGCGAAGTTCAATGCTGGCCATTGAATAAAGCAGTCAAAACATGTCGCAAAATGACAATGACAAACAGGTGAACAACGTAACAACGCTTTCAGCGTTGCGCCCAAAGGGAAAACAAGACGGAAAAAGGGGGGGCGTGGATCGACCTTAATTGTCGCTTGGCAGCAGCAAAAGACCTTGCATGCATGTTGACGGGTTGGCAGGCGCTCTCAAGCCGTTGAGTTTGTTGCACACAGCAAGTTCGTAGGTCACTGTCATGTGCTTTTAATGTTTCCAGAGCGGAAAACGCTGTTCTAGGACTATAATAAAATCATTAAGCTATAAAGAACTTTCCAAAAGCATGTCAATAAAATGAATAGCTCCTGTAAATGTAATAAAAGTCAAGTTCGTAAAATCCTTGGATAACCTTAAATTTAAATTTAAATAAATCGATTTTCTTACGCGCTGCTAGGAGTTGCCAGACTTTCCCTTAATCGATAAGTAGCTTGGGGCCGCAACCGATAACAATTATCGATATATATTGGTATTTGTGGGATATCCATTGACGAAGCTTTTTTAAAAGTTTTGCGGCAGATTTCGACGGATAATGAAATTTGTCAGCTTCCCATCCGTGAATGTGATTTTAAGTAGGCGAAAATAAGTAAAAAATTTCAACCCGAAAAGAGTAAAAATATGACCAGAGTTAATACCAGAAATATACCGAATAAAAAGAAAACAGAACTGTATGGTCACACTATAGTTCAACTAGGTGGCAATATCTCATCGGGTCGGATTAAAAATATTTTCGACTCTGAATTGTTTTTTATAAATTGTGTTTAGCTATTTCAAGTAAAAAGTGTTTGTGTTAAGTCTTGCATATTAGCATCGCGGAAAGTGTTTTGTCGCCGGGAAAATAGCAAAAAGAAAGCAGTCGCTGCTACGAAGCAAAGGGGGAGACAAGAGTAACAATGAGCGAGCGAGATGGCAGACAGAGTGTGTAGTAGTGTGTAGCTCCTCTAACCAAATAAAACAAAACAAAGGAGAGACAAAGGATAGAAACCCCGAAAAAGTCGCACACACACGCACACACTTGCAATTGGAAGCAGCAGCAGCAGAGCAGCAGACAGATCAACTGAAACAAATGGAGTTTAATTAATAATAATCAAAGGATAAAGGCCTCCCCTGACCACAGTGAGTGCAGGTTTCTGCCAAATAGTGAAGGGAACGCAAAGACGTCGCCAAATCGTGCATGAGTGTGCCCCGAGCGTGCGTGTGTGTGTGTGTGGTAGTGTAGTGGCCGTGTGTATGCCAGTGTGAGTGCGTGTGCATATGGGGTTGGAAAACCGTGAAAACTCGACGACGTCTCAAGCGCACATCACTTCGGCCGACTAACTCTCGCGGAGATCCGTCTGTCCCCAGAGCAGCAGGTAAAGACAATGCCGAGCGCCTCGTTCACCTCGTCGCGCACCTACGTGCGCCGCTCCCGCCGGAAAGGAGCCAACCGCATCGCCATGCCCAACCGGCCCACGGGCAACATCATGGATCCCATGCTGCAGCAGAACGTGGCCGCCGCCGGGCCACAGGCCAGCACCTCCGGCGTCAGCAGCAGTAGCAGCAATGGTGGCGGCTCCGGCAGCGGCGGGAATACCAACAGCAGTAACGTCCCCGCCACCAACGCAGCCGGAGCAGCAGCAGCAGCAGCTGCTGGAGTTGCGGCAGGCGGAGCAGCTGCCGCTTCCGCCTCCACTTCGGCAGAGTACTTCGACAGCGGCCAAGGGGCCAGCGGATCCAGTGGAGCCAGTGCGAGCGCCGGCTTCTCTGGCAGCTTCTACAACGCCCTGCAGATGATGGACACCACCGAAAGCAGCTCGGGCGCCGGCACCAGCGGAGCAGCGGCGGGCTCCACGCCACCCGCGCTAGCAGCGGGTGGAGCCTCCACCTCCAAGTCGAGTTGCGCCGCAGCCGGATCCAGTGGCGCCTCCACGTCCGCAGCAGCCACAGCAGCTGCCTCTTCCGCCTCCAGTAGTCATCAGAGCCCGTACGACTTGCGCCGCAAGATCTCCGCCAGCAGCCACGAGCAGTGGCCCACCGCCTCCTCCTCTGCCGTTGCCACAGCTGCCACAGCCGCTGCCATTCTTGTCGGACCCTCGAGCAGCTCACCGCCGCTGGTTAATCCCGGCGCTTCGCCCTCCAGCTCCTCATCGTCCTCCTCCTCCAGCTCGTCGTCCTCCTCGTCCGCCTCGTCGTCCAGCGCCTCGTCCAATGTGCAGGCACCGTCGACCAGTGCCACCTTTCCGGTGAACAATGCCCCCACCACGGGAGCCACGCTGGCGCAGCCACCCAACGTGCACAGTTCGGTGCCGCAGCAGCATTGCGGAGCACTGCCCGTGGGAGCGGCCATCGAGGACAACAACTATATGCTGCCGGCAAGGAAACGCTCCCGCCGCCTCTACACGCAAGGCGGTGACCTGGGACCAGCTGCGGGGGCGACTGGAGAAGCCTCTGGGGCAGGGACATCTGCTGCCGGCGGCGTTGGTTGTGCACCCACCGCAGCGCAGTACCTGCAGTACGAACTGCCCGACGAGGTGCTGCTGGCCATCTTCTCGTATCTAATGGAGCAGGATCTCTGCCGCCTGGCGCTCGTATGCAAGCGCTTCAACACCATCGCCAATGACACGGAGCTGTGGAAGCGCCTCTACCAGTCAGTCTTCGAGTACGACCTGCCGCTGTTCAACCCGGAGCTGTGCAAGTTCGTCTTCGAGAAGCCGGAGGAGTCGGAGTACGCCAATCCGTGGAAGGAGAGTTTTCATCAGCTGTACCGCGGCGTTCACGTTCGCCCCGGTTATCAGGAGCGTCGCTGCCCTGGCCGTAGCATTGTCTTCTTCAACACCATCCAGGCGGCTTTGGATTACCCCGAGGAGCGCGCAGCAGCCGGAGTCTTTGCCTCCGGTAGCGCTGGTGCTGGCAACGTTGTCTCCGCCGGACTGTCGAACACTAGTGCCGCTGCTGGCGGTGCCGGAGCTGGCGGGGCCAGCGTCAATGCCCTGGTCAACATCTATGAAGAGCAGGTGGCCCCAACCGAGCATCCCGGTCCGCTGATCTTCCTCCATGCCGGCCACTACAAGGGCGAGTATCTGTTCATTGACTCGGACGTGGCCCTTGTGGGGGCTGCACCTGGCAACGTGGCCGAGTCGGTGATCCTGGAGCGGGAGGCCGGCTCCACGGTAATGTTCGTGGAGGGTGCCAAGTACGCCTATGTGGGCTATCTCACGCTCAAGTTTTCGCCGGAAGTCACCTCGACAGTGTCGCATCACAAGCACTACTGCCTGGACATTGGCGAGAACTGCTCGCCCACCGTGGATAACTGCATCATTCGCTCCACCTCGGTGGTGGGCGCCGCCGTCTGTGTGGGCGGTGTCAATGCCAATCCCGTGATCCGCAACTGCGATATCAGTGACTGTGAAAACGTGGGCCTCTATGTCACCGACTATGCCCAGGGCACCTACGAGCACAACGAGATCAGCCGGAACGCGTTGGCGGGCATTTGGGTGAAGAATTTTGCCAGTCCAATCATGCGGGAGAATCACATACATCATGGACGGGATGTGGGCATATTTACCTTCGAAAATGGAATGGTAAGTTGAAAAACGAAAGATGGGTTAAGTATCTTGGATTCGAATTTGTAAAGCATCTCTTTCACTTAAAAAACTCTAGATTTATAGATACATTTAGCTTGGGATATAGGTACATGTTATATGGGATATATCATTATATAGCTTGAAAGAATTCAGAACTCTTTCCAGTGGGAAAGTAAAAGCTAATCAAAACCAAGAGTTAAAAAACAAAATAATACGACTTACTTGAAGGGCGGACGGGCTCCAAGCCTGATTTTCAGTGACCAACCATGGTTTTTAAGTTATAATTAACATCCTATGACCTCTAAACTAAATAATAACTTACTCTCTAGTATGCTAACCATAAATTAATCACTTCCAATTCGCTTTAAGTTAAGTTAAACACTACTTGCTTCACCGAAATGTAATACCCTTCCGGAACTCCTATTTCTAGGGCTATTTCGAGAAGAATGACATTCACAACAATCGCATTGCTGGCTTCGAAGTGAAGGCCGGAGCCAATCCCACCGTGGTCAAGTGTGAGATCCATCATGGCCAGACGGGCGGCATCTATGTGCACGAGAATGGACTGGGCCAGTTCATCGAGAATCGCATTCACTCAAATAATTTTGCAGGTAAGAAGAGACGAGTCTTGTTAAAATAAAAAAAAAAAGTTTGCTAATCCCCATTCGGTGTCTTAAAGGTGTCTGGATAACCTCCAATAGCAACCCCACCATCCGCAAGAACGAGATCTACAATGGCCACCAGGGAGGCGTGTACATCTTCGGCGAGGGTCGCGGCCTGATCGAACACAACAACATCTACGGAAATGCGCTGGCCGGCATTCAGATTCGCACCAACAGCGACCCGATTGTGCGGCACAACAAGATCCACCATGGCCAGCACGGCGGCATCTATGTGCACGAGAAGGGCCAGGGCCTGATTGAGGAGAACGAGGTGTATTCCAACACGCTGGCCGGCGTGTGGATCACCACCGGGAGCACACCCGTTCTACGACGCAATCGCATTCATTCGGGCAAGCAGGTCGGCGTCTACTTCTACGACAATGGTCATGGAAAGCTGGAGGACAACGACATCTTTAACCACCTGTACTCGGGCGTGCAGATACGAACGGGCAGCAATCCGGTGATACGGGGCAATAAGATCTGGGGCGGCCAAAATGGCGGAGTTCTTGTCTACAACGGCGGCCTGGGGCTGCTGGAGCAGAATGAGATCTTCGACAATGCCATGGCCGGCGTGTGGATCAAAACGGACTCGAATCCGACGCTCAAGCGGAACAAGATCTACGATGGCCGGGATGGCGGCATCTGCATTTTCAACGGCGGCAAGGGCATTCTCGAGGAGAACGACATATTCCGCAATACGCAGGCCGGTGTGCTTATTTCAACGCAGTCACATCCGATCCTGCGACGCAATCGCATCTACGACGGCCAGGCGGCGGGCGTGGAGATCACTAACAATGCCACGGCCACGCTGGAGCACAATCAGATATTCAAGAACAAATTCGGCGGGCTGTGCCTGGCCAGCGGCGTACAGCCCATTACGCGGGGCAATAATATATTCAACAACGAGGACGAGGTGGAGAAGGCCGTCTCCAGCGGGCAGTGCCTGTACAAGATCAGCAGCTACACCTCCTTCCCCATGCACGACTTCTATCGCTGTCAGACCTGCAATACAACCGACCGCAATGCCATCTGCGTCAACTGCATCAAGAATTGTCATGCGGGCCATGACGTGGAGTTCATACGACACGATCGGTGAGTGGATGACGCAGCCTAATCCCCATAATGTATTGTAGATGTCAGGGAACTTATTCAAAAGAGATTGTTTTGCTTTAAAAAGGCTCGAATTTATGTTTTTACTCCGAAAACGCCCTTTTCTTACGCAGCGCTCCTAACAAGATAGATTGGTAGTAACCAAGACGCTAAAAAGAAGCAAGCCATATGATTTTATTGCACACGCATTTTTTGTGCTGGATCCAGAGCTGGGTCCAGGTTTTCTTGCAAGAGAGAGTGCACTCAAGAACCTTTCGCTCTGCTGTAGGTAAACAGCCGACGACCGTATGTGTGCAGTGCACACATATTTTTACGCATTATACATCTGTACGCACACATGCAAGCTCATTCTACTTTTAGATTTTACGCTCTCAACATTGAGAGAGCGGAGAGACCGCGATTTTCGCCAGGAACAGAAATATGGTTTGCATATGGCAATTCAAATGTATGGTCGTTAGTTAGTAACTCAAGCGTATTTGGCATTAACTATTGAATAGAATAAGTAAAATTCGCCGCACTAACGCCTCCTTGGTTTCCCCCACAGCTTCTTTTGCGACTGCGGTGCTGGCACCCTGTCCAACCAGTGTCAACTGCAGGGCGAACCCACACAGGACACGGACACGCTCTATGACTCGGCAGCTCCGATGGAATCACACACGCTGATGGTCAACTAAACTGGCAGCTAGACCACAGTTCTTTTCTTAGCTATATCTTAAGTGTCGTTAAGGCCAAGCTCTCAACTCTCTCTCTCTCGCACATCTCACGTGTAGCTGTATATATTCGAGGAACACACACACAAAAAACAAAACCCCACAAACAATAATACAATTAATTGTATGTAAATAATAACTAATTATTCTTGCGTTCAAAATTTAACTCAATGTGCAATTTAGTTTAACACAAACACTCAAAACACGCAAAGTTTTTTCACTTTATAACAGAGCATGGAAGGGAAAAGCTAGAATTGCTAGGAACAACACTGTGTTTGCTATGCAATTTTTCCCATTTATGTCACAACGAATAAATAACTGATGAGGAGAGAAGGAATACTTTTACTAAACAATGCATTTGTTTGTACGACGAAATGTTGTAAATGAAAGAGGAGAAGGAGAAGGAATAAGGAGTAGGAGTAGGAGAACAAGGAGCGAAGGTGTATCCTCTCAAACCCAGTGAAGAACAATTTTGTAATGTAGACTAGTAGAGATTTTAAAATTACATCAATTAACATAAATTACGAATTAAGCCAATAGATATTAACGAGAGACACAACACACACAGGCCCAGGCGGGCGTGTCGGCCCCTGGACTAACAACAAAAAACAATTCGAAGAAAGCAATTCTAAGTATTAACAACAAACTAGATTAGCGGCAGCCAACTAACCTATGATTATACGAGTTTAGTAAACACAAAATAAGCAAAAACAAAAACAAGAAACAAAACCATAAACATTAAACATACATTTACAGCACACTCTTATATTGGGCATAGCTACATAAGTCCGTCGACATAAACTAGCCCAGTACAAAGTGCAAACGAGATTATTTACTTTTTCTATGGTTTATTACGTTTTAAAACGACATAAGCTCGCGCGACTTTATGTCGTTTAAAATCTACATAATCTCGCCGCAAAAAAACAATCCCGTCGTTTTATAACGTCATAAACTCGCCCGAAATTACGTCGGCGAGATTATAACTTTGAACAAAGGCGTAATAGAAAAAAAAACGACATAAACTCGCCGACGGTTAATCTTTGTCAGATGCAACCAAAAATAAAACAAAAAAGTAAAAAGAATTTTTTTGGACATAATAACGTCACTTGCACATGTTTATATCGGCGGACTTAAGTCGTCACCCCATTATATTGTACGTATTCATGCGAGTCTAAGCGAATTCTACTGAAACAGCACACACACGGACAAGATACAAGATACAAAATCAAAAAAAGCCTTTACCAAGCGTAAAATACCAAGCAATATTTCATGTCTAAATGTTGTAGAACAAATTTGTAGCTCAAACGTAACAGAGAGAACTAACTAATAGTAACGACGAGAGAAACATAACAAAACGAAAGCCATGTGTCATTTTAGTCATGTAAGCTGAGAGAGATCAACAGAGAGTTTTAGTATTTCGTTTGTCCACACACGGCCCCCGGAGTATTCGAATTATGCAAATCATTTATACAAATATATATATACTTTTAAGTCTGTAGCCACTACTCTTAAGCGAAACGCAGAGCCCATAACTATGCATAGATGACATTACTCGATAGCTGCGTGTGTGAATTAAGTACATACATATACATATATATTTTGTTTGTTAATTGCCTAACATAAACATATTTTTATTTATACTTGTTTGCCTGTTTTTCGTCGTAGCCCCATTACTCGCTGTACGAATCAGATAACCATATACATAAATACTGCATACTACTATATACTACGTACTATAAAATATATACAACATCGAGAGTGTATTGATTTACTAACCAGATTTTTTGTTTCTTGACCAGACACACACCACACACACACACCTATATGCGTATATATAGGAACTATACTATGTAGTGATTGATTTTAATGTGTTACCTATGCAAGCTAATAACGTCGTCGTCGCCCTTTACTTGGACAAACCACTAAATATACATAATTATATATATATAATACACAAGGTATAAGCTAATAATATTTGAAATTTGAGAAAAACGAGACTTCTTTTTATTTGGTTAATCTAATCCGGAGCTTCGCTTTAATTCATATACATTTTCTACTGCCCACAGAAGCAGGGGTTTTCGCTGGCCTTCTGCTGCTCCTTGAAGCGCATCAGGGTCACGATGTGCTCATGATTGGCCGCCTTGGCGTAGTCTATGGGCGACATGCCCATCTCATCCTTGACATACGGATTCTTGTAGTGCGGCAGCAGGTACTCCACCACCTCGTGGCTGCCCAGCTGGCAAGCGTAGTGCAGGGCCGTGCGCCCCGTGCGATCTGCAAGCATCAGATTGGCCCCCGCCAGCCGGAAGGACTCAAGGCGCTTGACCTTGCCACGCTCCGTGAGGGCGCGCAGCATCTCCGCCTGTACCAGGGGCTGATCATTCAACTTGGCTCCATGCTGCAGCAGGGCCTGGATAACTTTGTGATTGTCCGTGTCTATGGCCTCATGGAGAGGCGTTCGGCTGAAGCGATCGTGCACATTGACCGGACAACCCGACGAGATCAGGAAGCACACGCAGTTGATCTTGCCCAGGAAGCAGGCCAAGTGCAGGGCGCTGCGTCCATCGCAGTTGGTGTCGCACAGATTGGCTCCGTACTCCTTGAGGTCGCTCAGCTTGTTCGTATCGCCCTCGCTGACGGCGGCGGCCACCAAGGCGGGATAGAAGGTGGAGCACATCTGCTGCTTCTCCGCACCCGCGGACATGTGCAGCGTCCGTGCTACGCCCTCGATTAGGTCGATGTCGTTAATCTTGGCCACCTTGTTGGTGGTCAGTTCTCCGCGCAGGCTCAGAAACATCACCTTCTTCTTGTTGGGCAGATCCCACTCGGGCTTGGACAGCACATAGGCCAGTTTGGTGAGGGCAGCCTCCTGGGTCATGTCATAGCCGGGTATTACGCCCACCTCGAGCAGCGCATTGCCCGTCTCGTAAGTGTTGGTCACCATGCCGGCGGAGCACTGCGTGATATTAACGATGATAATGCCCCTGAGGATGGCCTCTCTCAGTTGGTCCAGTAGCTCGTCTCGTTGGATAGGGAAGTTGCCTGCGCCATAGGTTTGCAACACCACGCCCTTAATGGGCTCGCTCAGGAAGGCCTTCATCACACTCACACTTATTCCCGGGTACATTCGCAGCAGGCCCACGTTCTTTTCCAGGTCGCAATGCACCATAAACTTGCTGACGCTGCACGGCCGGAAAATCTGGCGACTGTTGATCTCGATTTTGACACCCATCCGGCCCAGTGCTGGAAAATTGGGCGAGTCGAGGGCGTGGAAGGAGTCCGCGTTGAGCTTGGTGGATCGACAGCCACGGAGAATCTTGTTGCCAAAGAAGACGAGCACCTCGGGGATGTTGTAGTTGCCCGCCACCATCAATGCATTCAGGAAGTTATCCCGGCCATCGGAGCGCGGCTCGAATATCGGTATCTGAGCCCCGGTGACCACAACGGGTTTGTTCAGGTTCTCCAGCATGAAAGCCAGGGCCGAGGCTGTGTATGCCAAGGTATCGGTGCCTTGGAGTACCACGAATCCGTCAAAGTTCTTGTAGTTTTTCTAAGGACAGAACCAATTTGAACAATAATAATAACAAAGAAAACCCTTAGCATGAGCTTACGCCCACTTCCTTGGCAATCTGCTGCCACTCGGTCATCCCCATGCAGCTGGAGTCCATCAGAGGAGAGAATTCCATCAGGGTGTAGAGAACGCGATATGGGGAATCTCTCACCGCGGGCAGTACAAGAAAACTGTCGTCGGTTCCAATTTGGGTAATGTACTCCTTGTCGTGGCAGCTGGGACACTCTCGAAAGCGACGAGCGAGCTTATTGGGAGTGTTCACCAGCTCTGGGACGAAGGATGAACGTTTGGTACTGGGATTAGGGTACATTTATGTTATTTCTACCCACCTCCACAATCGTTACGTATCATTCCAATGGTTCCGCCCACGTAGATCACTTGGACACGGGCTTCCTTCTTGCTGCACTCGCACCTCCTCGCAGCCATCTTGCCAAAATTTACAACAAATTTGGAATTTTGTGTTTTTTTACAAATGCCTCCAAATGTTGGGCTTAGAATCGAAGCCTACTATAGCGCAGGCTCCTTTGTGAAGTTTTTCACGTGGCATTACTACACGAGAAGTTTTGAATTGCCGCCACACCAAAAATACCGTTGATGTTCGAAGTAGTGTGACCAAGACCGCCATAGAGCTTCGCTTGAAGTTAGAGATGGACGAAAAGATGTAGGCGATATGTAGAACTACTATCATATTGATTTAGTTAGCGGAATAAAAGCAACAAAATTGTTACCATTTAATATTTGCATAATAGAACAAAAGTTCTGCAGAAATATTTAATATGGATGGAATCACATAACTTATATATATATAATATATATAATATATTTCAACTTCCTTGGCAATCTTGACGATTGATAGATAATTATAAGTTTCAGTATAAATAGCTTAGAATATAATATATTTAAACAGCAGCAAACATCGTAGCAAGTACTTCGATCCATATTTTAATTAAAATAATCGCACGCACCGTGACTCGTGCCTGTGCGTGAGCAGTGGCAGGTACCTGGAGATCGCCCATCTCTAGTTTCCACAGCGCAGTGCAACAAATAATAAATAAATAAATAGAACAGCACAGAGCATTAAACGAATAAATTGCACCCCGCCGCGCGTCAAGTGGGCCTTGGGACCGAAATCTC
>JAEIIU010056792.1:1631-12644 GCA_018874675.1 Drosophila baimaii | reverse complement strand
GACGGCCACTGGCACGCACACAGAAGCGCCTGCATCGACCGACTGACACCTACACACACACACACACACACAGATGCGACAGTGCCACATCTCGCTGCCACGCCCCAACACTTGGGGCGGCATCCCTTTTCGCTGGGGGGCGCAGCAGGAAACTGGAGGCAAGGACACAGCAGTGAATGGCCTAGAAAGATCTTATTTGGTGACTGAAAGGATTGATTTTGGCAACAGAGATAATGCAATAAGGACCACATATTAATATAATTATGTTTAGACGTAATTCGTGAGTTAAATGTGTTAAAAAATTAAACACTTAAAATTTAAATACGTACATAACTTATTAAGCCTTAAATATGAGCTGTAAAGTACACATTCCTTAGATATTATTTAATTTACAATATATATTTTATTGAAAATAAGCTATGAACTTTAACTTATCTTTAAAAACAAAAGCTGTGCTTGGTTATTTATTATATTTTCGTAATGTATTATAATAATATTTATATTTATAGATTGAAGTGCCAGAAATTAGTTTCTTTGCTGGTTAAATCTTTTAAAAATATATTTTTTACTTCATCTACAATTTTTTAAATGTGTGTTACTTAATAAATGTTGTTTGGGGTTTTAAGAGTTTATAAACAAAATATTTGCCAGGTAGGTGTTGATTTTAACCTTTTAATTTTAGTGTATACATTAATACATAGGTTAAGTTTGGTTCAAATAGGAGCGCCTATCATTACAATATATAAAATTGTTTAATTTATTAAAAGTATTATTTATTTATTTATTTTAATGCTTCTTAAAATGTATTTATTTATTTATGTGCTTAATTGCGTTTGCTAGACACTTATTTTCCTAACAATTTCACATTAAAAGGATTTTTTCTTAACTTCTTTACTTGATTTTATTGATTTAATTTATTCTTAATTATTTCGAGTCACTAATGCTTGGAGTAAACCCACAAACTTAAGGGCATTGCAGTGAAAAACCACCAAACTAAGCTGTGGAATTTCCACCCAAAATCGAATAACTTATCGGATAAAATGTTGTGCATAAAAAAAAAACATAAGTAAGGCGGAATATGGGTGGAGAAACCCCTCATTTAAATTATCGGCCCCGCGTGACGCATTACGTTTATTACGCTTTCTTTACTGAAATTATAATTTTGGGAGTTTCAGAGCATTTTGTATTTTTTGATAAAGATGTTAGATTTTAATTGGTTTTGTTTTCAAATTAATCGTCACTCTTTTAAGCATGCAAAAGCTCCACTGAAAGGAGTCATTGCTTATTGCACATCTTCCTAGGGGTTTTCAATGATCTCCAGAGCGAAGGTCCTTAAATTTCCTCAATCAATCCTTCCCAGGGCAAATCAATTCCATGGCGAATGCCAATTGCAACGGCAATCGGGGCATAAAGGATGCGAGGCAAAGGCGATGAGCGGCCGTTAACAAACGAAAACAAACAAACAAATCGACTAACTAACCATTTAAGTAACCCTAACGTCCGGGAGCAGGAGCAGCCTTCGGTTACGGTTACGGTCTCTCGGATCTTTCGGATGCCAGCTCAAAGATGTGAGAATTGCAGGGGCGATCAGTGATAAAGCGAGCGATTTTACGCATAATCAAAAAACATCAAAACAACTGGCCCCGAGAAACTCACACCTCTCGTTCCGCCACCGCCCCTGCCCCTGCCGCTGCCCCGCCCTGCCACATAGCCCTGGGTCCTGGCCAGGTAGCCAGGCCAGGTCCTGCCGCTGCTGCCCTAGGGACAGGAGCTGAGCCTGAGCAGCGTGTAATGATGTCTACATCTTCGATCCTCGGTTAACCTTCAAGAGAGAGAGAGAGAGGGACCTCTGAGGCTCTGAGGTGTTCGCTGCGGCAATTAAAGCGTATCCTTTAGCATTCGCCACGCCGCTAAAAAATTACACCATGACAGGACACAAAGCATTCAGCATTCAGCATCCCAGGACCTCACAGAACAGCTCAATTTTGTAGCAAAATATTTTTGTTGTCCAGAACGAATCGTAAGTAAAACAGAGAGAGGAGAGTCGACGAGCGACGAGCGCCGAGTGGGTGAGGAGAAGGCATCCCGCCGTGATCGGTGTGTGTGTGTGTGGGTGTGGGTGTGTGTTGTGTGTGGCTATATACCGGCCGGCAGCAGCAGCAGGAGCTCATCAAGGCAATAATCGTGTCCAGAGATAGAGACGCATCCATCGGCGGGATGAAGCTGTTGCTCCTTGCGAGAGATGCTAGAGAGATCCTGTGTTCCGGGACGGGTTCCCAAAGGACACTCGCAACTCGGGCACACACAAAAGGTGTGTGTGTGCTGCTGCTGCTGCCACCTTGATATATGTGCGTGTCCCTCTCGCCGGGCCGTCCCGTGTGGGTTGTGTGTTGGGTCCAGTTCGAGGTCCTGGCGGCGAAATCAAGGCGAGTGGCCCCGCTGCGCGATACGGCTGCTTCCTGCGGCAGTTGTTGCACTTACGGTTGTCCGCTATCTGGCCATCTATACAGCTGTTTTCGGGCCCTCAAACAATGCGGCCATAATTCAGTGTGTTGCCCACAAAAACAACAAAACAAAGCCAAGACACACACACACACACACGCAGGCACAACTCTCTCGATTTAATTAGCCCGTCAATTGTGCAAGCCCTCGAGAAATAAACACAGAGAGAGAGAGAGAGAGCCAGAGACACGGCTGACCTGGCCAAAAGGGGGAGGCCGTGGCGGTGGGAGAAGCAGATTGATCCTGAAAGGGGCCTCCTAGGTAGTCCAGCGACCATTTACCTGGCCAGCTGTGCGGTCTTCTCTGTGAAAGTTTCTTGCCAAAAGTATAGTAAAGGAAAATCGAATTGATATTTGCATTTATTATAATTATTATTATTGGAAAGTATTTAATTATATTTTATAGAAATATTTTACCTGTTTTTCCTGGCAATGATAATGTATATATTATTATTAATTTTATTATTATTTACTTAGACTTAGCTTACAGCTGAAAAAGAGTACCAGGATCAAAGTCAGCACACAAATGCTTATGTTGCTTGCCGAAAACTATTTAAAGAACTTAAAAATCCACTATTTCTCTGATTACTAATTTATATAATTAATTACTAATTTAATGAATTCAATAATAATTATAAATTAGTAATTTATTTAGTTGTATATACAATAATAATTATAAATTAGTAATTTATATAACTATATATTACTAATTTATAATTATTATTGAATTCATTAAAAGATCTCACTTTAAAATCACAGAGTTATTGCAGAAATTGTGTTGACATGCTACAGAAAGTGAGGTGAGTAATCATTTTGTTTTCTTTCCTTTTATTTATTATATATTTATCAATACAAGACTTACTTCTTTCTTTTTGATTCCAAATATTTGAAAAACTTGAATGCTTACCATTATTATGCAAAGGAAAAAACAAAATCAAACCTCTTACATTCGACATAACCAAAGATTTCTGCAAAAAGTACCCTAGTAATTCCCAAGTTCGAATTATGTGACACTCTACAGAGTGAGTGTGATCGGTAGCGGTGTTAACTGAAGAGATAACGTGGTGAAAGCGACATAGACTAAAAAAACAACGTGTTTTACTTATGTAGATCCTGATATATAATAATAATATACTATTGGGCTAATATATATTTTAATAATAAAATAATAATAGTGTAAATTAACAGATAAATCCCTATGCGCTATATGATATATATATCTTATGCCTTGAGCTGCAATTCCCTATATTCCACTTTCCCAATTTCCCAATCAAGCTGTGATTTTCCGCGTGGAGAGAGTTCTCGAAGCGGCGGCGGCTCCTACCTGGGATCGTTGTTTCTGGTCATTTCCGTTGATCAGTGCCTTGTGGGCCGAATTTAAATTTCAGGACTTTTTTCTTCTCTTTTTTTTTTTTGGGCCTGGAGGAGGGGTGAGCGGACCCAGGCTCAAGGTCATGTTCGGTGCAGACTGAGAGGGAGAAAGAGAGAGCGGGGAAAAGGGGCTGTGAGAGCGGGACAGGGAACAGGTAGAGGCTCTGGCACAACACGCTCTTCTTCCTGCGCTCTTCGCTCTTCGCTCTCTCACTCTCCCTCTCTCTCGCCACACGCCGCTCTCTCTTTTTGAGTGAGTGCCGCGGATTGGGCAGTCGGGATAACGGAGGTTGCAATGGCGACCGACTGGCCTGCAGGAGCAACAGGGACGGCAACGGTGTGGCCCAGGTATATGGGCACCATGCAGGTGGCCCCGGTGCCGCGAGGATCAGAGCGAGATGGCACGTCTCTTCACCAGGGGCCTGATCATCGGCTCTGTCTTGCTCTACTTTGCAGCGACGTCGGCAGAGCTCGGCTTGGTCTCGATCTGGGTTTCGGTTTTTTGGTCTCGGTCTCGGTTTCGGTTTCGGTTTCGGTTTCGGTTTCGGCCTTTTGGCGCTGCTCGTTGTCGACGTCGCCTCGCCTCTTCTCGTATTGTACCGCTCTGCAGCGGCAGCGGTCTCCGCAGCCACAGCCGCAGCCGCAGCCGCTGCCACAACAGCCACAGCCTCTCAACAAAGAAAGCTGGTCAAATCCAGCGCAACTTTGGCTCAGTTCGTTTTCACACTCGGACGCGAGCAGAAGTGTCCGCGAGAGCCCAGCCACCAAGTCCTAACCAAGTCCTAACCAAGGCCCAGAACATAGACTCATAGATCACCGATCGCCAGGCATTATCCGTCAGCCGAAAGTCGTCGTCGTCGTCAGTATATTATTTTGTTCGAGTGTTGTGTTTGCAAAGTGACCACCGCGATCGCCACTTGGATTAATCGCCACCAGACACGGATTGCCGCTCGCCAGCACGCGAGGGAACGGAGAGAGAGAGAGAGAGAGAGAGGGAGAAGCCACGGGGATCCTGCGAGGATCCTTGCCGAATCTACTTTTCAACTATAATGCGGTGTGTGTATTATTTTTAATTTGATCAAGCCCAGTCCAGCCGGGAGAGTGGAGAGGGGATCAGAAGGCGCAGAAGGATCTGTGGCAAGGATCTCAGACACTCCACTCTTCCAGGTGTTTAAGCAAACGATCGGCGATCAGCCTAAGATAACCAGGAACATATAGCTCAATTTAAGGGATATAAGTTAAAAGCGTTTCCCGATCCTTGATCCTGTTCGATTTGTTCAACTTTTGCCAAGAGAGAGAGAGAGAGAAACACACAGAGATATCGCTGAGATATCGCTTGAGATTAGCTTCAACCTCAAAAAAAACAACAACTTTGAGTTTCAAAAATTCCAAATTCTTTCCCAACAAAATTCCAAAATTCTCGCTTCGTGCTTCGTGCTCGCCGTGGAAAACTCCGTGCCGGCGTATCCGGAATCCGAATTCCGAATCCGCCCCCCAGAGGAGCCTCCACCATCCCTTCCGTTTTCCTTCGAGCCTCAGGCTACTCTCGATTGAATTGTCTAAATTAATAAGTTTTACACCCGCCCCCCACACACACACACACATTCCACATACAAAAAAAAAAAAACGTTCACACAATTCTTGCCCTGAAAAATATATAAAAAATCAGAAAAAGCGCAAAAAAAAAACAAACAACTAGCAAAAGGAAGCAAGGATAGAGATAGAGGAAAACGCAGAGAAAATGTTGAGAAAAGCGAACAAAATTGCTCAGACTATTGCACGGTTGCAGTTGCACTCGCAGTAAAAAGGCAGGCCAGGAGGTGAGGAGTCCAGCGTGCCCTCACCAGGGATCCAAGGATCACGAGTGGGGCAGCAAGGAGCGAGGGATACCCCCCCCCCCCTGGAAGGAGTCTTAGGAGGAAATTCGAATCACTGATCGCCGATCGTTGAGCTGCCCTTGAATTTGAGTTGAATTTACATTTGCATTACCCGAATACTCATTGTGTGTCTCCTCTCTTACCCCCTTTCCCGGGCCCTGCCTTGTCCCTTCCACCCCCTTTTTCCCCTCTCTTCTCCCCTATGGATACGCATTCACGGACCTCAGTTGGTTGGCGGCAGTGCGCTGCGACCACAGCTAAAGGCAGCACGACGGCAACCGGCAACGTAAACGGATACGGAAACGGAAACGCCGGCGGTAGGGTTAGCGGCCACCATGCAATGGCCCACCTGGCCCACCGGCTGCTCCTGCTCCTGCTCGCCATCATGCTAGCCGCCCATCTGCCCCAGCCAGCGGCCACGCGCTCCACCAGCAGCGGCGGTCTCACCGTGATCGATGCCGCCCGCCTTCAGGTGCGCACCACATCGAGCACCTCGGCCAGCTCAGCCAGCTCCGCCGCCTCCTCCTCCTTGGGTCTGAGGAAGCGCCATCGGAAGCGGAACAGCAACTGGATTGACTATCGCAACTTTGATGAGAACACCACCGCCCTGGAGTGGGCCAATCCCTGCGGTGGCAACTATCATCCCTCGGCGGGGGATCGCCTTAGCCGCCAGCGGCCCAGGCAGGTGAGTCATGGCGCCCAGCCACTGCTCGGAGTCAGGATTCCTGCATACTAACCGCTGGATCTCTGTTCTTTCTTTCCTTCTTCCCAATCCCAATCCCTTAGAGCTTCAATCAGCTGAAGCGTCATGCCTTCAGGGAGTACCGCAGCCTGAATAGCAGCCAGGACTCGGCCATTGATATACGCAACATGACCATGTGGTCCCTGCACACGCACAACTACAAGTTCCTGCCCAAGCTGAAGCCCAATTCAACGGTAAGTCTTTTCAGCTAATATCTACCAGGATAATCCCGGGAACTATCTTAGGAGCGGGAACTTAATGGGAAACCTAGCTAAATGACCTCCACTCTAACCCCTCATCTCCTCTATATCCTTCTGCCTCTCCACAGATTGCCCTGAAGCGCTGGTACCGCAACATGCAAACGTACGTCGCCAGCTTCGCCTATCTGCGCCGCCAGCAGATCCGCTGGGATCAGCGCTCCATCACCCGCGAGTCGAGCACCGCCCGCGAGCTGCGCGAGCTACTCCTGAGCTCCCGACGCATCCTTTGCGAGCTGGAGACGGCCGTCAACCAGACGCAGAGTCCGCGCCACGCCCAGAAGCAGCGGCGCAGTGGCGCCCTGGCGGTCGCCACGTCGGTGGCCCAGCTGCCGCAGATCTCGCGGCTGGAGATGAACAAGCGCCTGAAGCTGCGCTCCAAGGCGGGCGGCGGCCACGGCGGCAGCGGCGGTGGCGGTGGCGGCGGCGGCGGCAGCGGCGGTAGTGGGGTCATGGCCGACTCCATTGACATGCGCTTCGTGAAGCATCACTACTATGACTTCCTGCGCACCATGTGGCAGTTGCTGCGTCGCGATGGCCAGCGCCGGCCCAGGAAGCAGCATCGCCATCAGAGGAAGCAGAAGCAGCAGAAGCAGCTGGAGCACCATCATCATCATCAGCAGTCGGGGAAGCAGCACTCGCGGAAGCACCAGAAGAAGCAGCACCAGCAGCAGCTGGAGCAGCAGCGCTGGCGGAGCTCCGCCTCCTCGACTGCGAACCGCAAGGAGTTCAACGAGGTGTCCAAGCCGAGTCCTAGCGGCGGCGGCTCTGGTTCAGGTCCAGAGGCAGTTGCAGGAGCGACTGCCGGCGGCAGAACCGCTCCAGGATTGCGCGGCAAGCGTCAGTCGAGCGTGCAGCGCACGTGAGGTTGCAGCTCCTCATCCTCAGGATTAAACCCAATACAGACACACTCCTTTTAACCCACATCGCCTCATCCACAGACCTGTCCCGCCATTAATTTAACCGTTAATCAATCGATCGTAGCTTAAGTAAATTATTTAATTGCCAGCACACACAGACACTCTGTCGCCGCGTATATTATTATTATTATTTATTCCCCAGCCTTTGCCGCAGTTGCCGTTCTAGTCACATAAGAGCAACCTAGCACCTAGCACTGACCCCACCACATGGAAGAGTATTATTCGAAACCCCCCTGGCTCCGGAATATTATGTGACCCTCATCCCAGAAGTCCCTCCTTCCCTGCCCCTGTCCAGTAGGCTAAGCTAACCGATCGTATCTAGGCTAAGTTCGTCCTAAGCGCACTCTTATTTTCTTTTTTTCTTTTTTTTTTTTGCTAGGCTAGCTTGTGTTTTGACATCTGTGATATAGTGCTTGACTAGTTCGTATTTAACCTAATTGTATATAGCGTAAGATCGCCGCTAGAAATCGATTTTCGTATTTATAGAAACGACCGAATTATATATTTTATCCCAGCTGCGAAATAAAGCCAACAAATAAATTGAATCGAATCTGAAAATTAAACATTATGTTGGTGTTATTTGGGGGAAATGGTGGGAAAGGGGAAAGTATCTTGAAAAGATTGGTATTTATTTAGCATGAAGAGTATGTATGTTCATTCGTGGATTTTATAGGTTCATTGCTCTTATCTTGAGTTAATTAATTAACTTCATTTGAACTTATCTGGCGAAAAGAACTACCTTTAATAAAACTTTCTTATTTGTAAGGTAGCTTAACACCTTTAGGCTTTGTTGTGGGATTAAATTTGTTCAAGTATTGTTATAGTTATGTTAATTAATTACCTTTTTAATAATACAACAAGAAAGAAGTGCTTATAAATTATGGTATTAGTTGTTATTATATTATAGTAAATGACCTGAGGTTGATCATTGTCTTTGAAAGATTTAAACCATAAATAGAGCTCAGGAATAAAATGTTTCATAGAAAGTATAAGTGCCTAGAGACCTCCAAAGTGTAGTTAAAGATCCAGCTGAAAGCTGAAAGCAGCTATATCTGATACTCATTCTATAGCTTAATTCTTTATAATTAGATATATAATGTACAAATAAATATTAAAGTATGTTTTCCTCTCATCAAACTGTGACTTTCCTTGTCCTCCTTAAAGACATGGCCTTCACATATCCATATCTCCCCAGATTTCCTACAATCCCAAGATGGAGCTCCTCTCCCTCTTTATAGCTACTCAACAAGGCCTGTAATCAAGGGTTTTATGATCTCCACTGTCAGGGGTGAAACTATTAACACATTGAGAGGACAAGCTCCCCATTTACCCCACTCTCTCCATGATACCTAAACCCATACTCCCTCCGATCCCCATTTATCCACCTACCTGTGCCAAGGGACACCCACTAACCCGATGAATGGTGGCCGCCGTGCATCAATGAAACCACAATCTCTCTCTCAATGAAAGTTCCTCAGTGCCAAGTGCAGCACTTTACGGCTGAATATAAAGCTGATCACCGTCATCAGTGTGAGAGCTCGGCCCGGGGGATCAGTCGGCCAGATGAGCTGCCGCTTATCCCCGGGGTTAACTAAAACACGGCTGCACTTGTCTCCGCTAAGAGTCCGAGTTTTTGTGTGCGAGTCCAAGTCCCAGTTCGAGTACGAGTTCGAGTCCGAGTGCCAAATCCCTGCTTTGTTTTAAGCGGATTTAGCCAAATTTACTTTTTAATGCCTTGGCTTATTGCCAAGCTCCGTTTAGGGCGCTTAGTGGCAACTTAGAGCCAAGTCCCGGCGGATTATTAGCACTCACCGAACGGAAGCAGACGGGACACAGAGGCAGAGAGGCAGAGAGAGAGAGATAGGGTCCTGCGGGCCCAAGGACAATGCTGTTGACATGCAAATGGATTAGCACGAGACTGAGCTGCATGGCACTATAATGCCGTCTAAGCCGTTTATTGATTGCAATCGATCGAAGGAAGTCCACGCAGCCGTAAGCCGCTCCTGGGCCAGGGGTTATGTCTGCGCATCCCCGTCGTCCGGGATTCGGCGAGCCTGGATCTCCTCAGTGTACCAGTGTCAAGTGTCCCCTTTTTTTTTTTTTGGTCCTCCTGGCCTGCTCTTCTTGAGCCCTTTTGGGTAAGTAGGTGTTGTTATGTTTTTAGCTGTCATAAATATTGTAAAACTCGGTAAATATTTAAACAGCGTGCACAATAAAGGCAAATGCCAAGAGGCTCGACGCCCGGGCACCTTCGGCGCGGCCATCCGTAGGTCCTGGCTGTGCATTGTGCGGCATTCTGACCTGGCCATAACACAGTGGTTGCCATAGCGGTCACGCAGGCCGTCTACCTGCCCTGAAATTTGAATATGTGCCGGGCTGGGACGGTCCTGGCCTGGCCAGGAGACGGGCAGAGCGAGGGAGATTAACAACATTTAATAACCCATCATTTCTACGGACACGAAATTTGCAAAAGATAACTGCATTTGTGCAGCCCTTTGTGCTGTGCCACTTTTTGCCATTGTCCTGCCATTTGCGCTCCTCTTTTTTCTTTCTCCTCGCCTCACAAATTCCCAATCTCTTTTTGTGTTTTTTATTGTCCTGCGGCACCTTCCAGGAACCCCGTCTTCGTCTCCCGTCTCCCGTACCCATTCCAGTCCTCCTCCTCGTCCTGCGGTCTTCCCGTCGGCAGCCAGCAGAGCGTCTTGTCCTTGCAGGACACAGCCATATCTGTGTCTATTTTCCGCCCGGGTTTCCCTTCGCCGAACGATTGAGCTGTTGCGGGACAAGTGACAACTCAATTATACGCTTTATGGCATTTTTGTGGAGAATCGCTTCAATTATGATCATGAGTGCAATGATGGATTAAATCAGCGATTGATCAGCAGCTATAATTAGGCGTTGATTGATGGGTGGTCCTTGGGAAGTCAAAGGATTCCCCCAGTGGAATGCTGCAACAAGAGCTGACTTTAATGCGGGGATGGTAGCTAGGAAGCAAGTCTTTAGGCATTCGGATAGACTAGGACTGTTTATTGATGGGAAAAGTTAGATATAGAAATATATTGCTCAATCATATGGAAAATATGCTAAAGTTTGATTTATATTTATGGCAAATATAGATATATTTTGCAGTTAATGTTGAATTTAGAAAATTATTGATAATATCAAATAAATATTAATAAAATATATTTAATTTATATGTCTTAATTGATAAACTATATTAAAAATAATTGTAAAACATAATTTTAGTTTACTTTTTGATATGTTTTCAAAGAATTATACTTTAAGCCAAATTTTCAAACTGTGCGTTCGATATATTAAACAGAATATCGACTTATCGATAATATC
>JAEIIU010056789.1:229-32519 GCA_018874675.1 Drosophila baimaii | reverse complement strand
AACAAATTATCTGCAAGGGTATATAAACTTCGGTTCCGCCCGAAGTTAGCTTTTCTTACTTGTTAAATTTGTTTTTTATTAACTTACTAGCAGAATCCCTTAAAGTCCTTGAACAACTTACATAGTACATCTTAAATTTGGCTCCAAACTTGTTGCTTTTCTTAAAAACATTATCCTGGCCTTAGGCCTGTCTCAGATGTTGTTTTTTTCCCACACAGCATGCAGGTTTCGTCGACAACGAACTTGTTGGAATTAAAAAAACAGACCGCTGTTAACGAAACCCGACTTCAGTGAGGAGTATTTAAAATAGTTTTCCACTTTTAACTCTATGAAGAAAGGCACAAGCTGATGATGGATTAAAAAAGCCTTTAACCTTGTTCTCCTTGTTCTGTGTCTGCAAAATACTGAATAATTTTATTAGAATTATTGTTAGAATTTTGTAATATTAATAAGGATTATTATGCTTGTGCTTTTTAGGGTACTATAGGAGAGAGAAATTGTTTAAAGCAAACATATGTAGTTTGCCCTGAAATAAGTCCATTTTACAATGTCAAATTATTCGATTTGAATATGAATTCATCGAAGTTGTACAAATTTTAAATATATAAATTAGCTGGAATATCAATGAATGGGCAAAATACTCTTCTGCCTAATCCCAAGTGATCTCAGAAAATGTGGATGCAACTGTAAGCCAAGTAATAGGTAAATAATAATAATATAAATAAAAAATACGTAAACCCACACAGAGCCAGTCGTGCATTTTCAACTGCTGGTGCCAACAAAGGATTGAAGGATAACGAAAGCCAAAGTATGGTTCAGAAACCAAGTGTTGCGATGCCAGGGAGCTCGGATGATGATGACGCTGATGGATCGGAGAGCGTCCATCTGAGCAATCCATCAATGAATGAGTTAATGCGAACCATTACGACCGCCAACCAGAGACCCATAGTAATATCCGAGCCAAGGACCCTGACGGAGCGGCAGAGACGGAGTCTCTCCAATCCCTACCTCCTCGAGGAGCCCGAACACGATCAGCTGGTATTTGTGCGCATGGTGGGCGCCTTGGTGAGTGGTCAAAGGATTATCCATATAGGGATACTGATTTCCATTTGATTTACAGCAAGAGCGCAGCCTCAAGTGCTATCCACACTTTGATGTTACCCCAAATTATATGCCTCGAACTCTATCGCTGGGCGACTTGCATGTTGATGATGATAATGGTGTCCTGCTGCAGCAGGAAGGCTTCTCCCCGGGACCACTGATGTGGCGGGCACACTCCGAAGGAGCACTGATCACCATGCCGGGCGACGGTAACTTGGCCCAACAAATGGCTATCCTCAAGCCGGCCTATGACGAGATTCTGATGCAATCCCAGGCGGGAGCAGTCATGACAGGACAGACCTGTCGGAGGAGTCATCGTAAGAAACGCAACACACACACGGATACCACAGATCGAGCAGCCCCAGTTTCTCCAGAACCACATTTAACCACATTTACTTCCAAGGAACTTCAAGTGACCCCAGTGGCCGCCACCCATAGAGACGGTGTGTGTTATTGGATCAGCTTGGCCCACTTGCTTGTGGTGGTTGCCTGCCTCCGCGGGTGCCTATGAGGGTGTCCTCTGATGTGTGTGTGTGTGTGTGTTGTGGAAAGGGTGGGAAAATAGTCTCATTTTGCTATAAAATCACTTAACTTGTTTGCTTTAATGTATTTTTAACATAAACTGTAGAAATGTAATTTAAACTGTAATAAATGTGTTTGTGAATTATCTTAATTATCTTAATTTTCTTAAGTAAATCTTTGGCATTGGGATAAAAGGCTTATAAGAGAGTTCAAGCTATATGTAGATGAGTTCTGCTTCTAAGAAACTTAAAAAAAAACCTATTCTTCTCCGAAAGCGAATGCCCTTTTGTTGCTTTTGTGTTTGGAAATTAAAAATACGAAGCTCTCTCAGAGTACTCCGAGTAAATCCGCTCTTTTGTTACTTTTAAATGTAAGTAAAAATGTTAATTTCTCTCTCTAAAAAAGACTCTCGTTCGTTACTGAGTGGAAATTGTAGTCTGCGGTTTCTGCGTTGCTTGTACATTGCAGGCAAGGCGTGGAAAAGGCAACGAGACAGAGATAGGCCACCCACACAGCATGGAAAACGAAGCTAGAATTGATCTCACAAAAGTAAAGAATTAAGATGGTTCTTTCGATTAACTTCTTTATCAGCTTCGCGGGCAATTGGTGTTCTTAGGAGCTTTTGGTGGAATGGGGGCCCCCTCTTGGAAACTTTAGAATTTTCCGAATAGTTATAAATTATTTTGAAGATGACCATTCACTTGTATAATTAGCACAATTGAGCAATTACTCCCTGTAGTTCTTTAACTAAAAAAATTAAAGCCTAGGCATAAAGGCATACTCTTTGAATGTATAACCAGGCAGGTATGCATGTATGTACATTTAATTTCATCGAGTTTATATATGTATATACAGGTACAGGTATATGGGGGAGAGGGGGCTGTATTGGTACTCAGCCGCAATAATAAAGTTTGCTGGCAGCCACTTTGGATCTAATGCACTCAGAGTACCATAAAAGGGTGGCCCTGGATGCCTTTGCCTTTGCCTGGGCCTTCACTCTCGGCAAAAAAAGTATATAAATCGAATTATTGGACACAAAGTTACAGCCGCATCATCAGAAAATGCTGTCATGTTTTTTGTTGTTGTTTTCAATACAATAAAAACATATAATAGAATTTTCAGTGGATAATTTGATTAAAACCAGCAGAAGCGAACGGGCCTTGTCGTTGTCGAGCTGCATTTAATATAACAGTAAGCATGTTAATGTATCTTATAATACTTAAAAACCAAAAACAAAATAATTATGTGTAAGCCAAAAAAATTACTTTTACTACTATTTATTAACTAATTGCAAATGCAGAGGGTTAGAGGTGATATTTAAACGTTTTTTTTTTCTTATATTTTGCTTGGAATGTTTCTGAAATTACGTTAAAACTTGTTTTAATGTTTAAAGATATCTGACAGCTGGGCTGCCCACTTGTTATGGTCGTCTATCGCTTAAGGTTGCCACCTAGTTATAGCTAACAAAGAACAGGGTTGTTTTTGGGTAAGCATAAGTGTCAGGATAGGTACTAGGATATTTTTCAAATTAACAAACATTTATATGAGAAGATAAAATATACTAATAAAATATTAAAATGTAAAAAAACGAAGATCTATTAAAAAGTAAATTTGAAAATATATTTAAGAATTAATTAAGAAATCCTGCAACATATATAATAATCAATCCTTTCAAGGGACAAAGGACAGTGTATGTAGGCTGTAGGGTTTCGTCCAAACCATACCAGTTACATACATATGCCACAAGTAATTCTGACGCAACTGAAACTTTTAGGATGTGTGACAGGAAGACAGAAAGACAGGAAGACAGGAGTACAATGCATCATTCGATACACACACACACACACACACATGAGTGTCCTGGAACTTCAAGGCGAGACATACGCAACAAGAATGCGAATAAAACTACGCAAAGTTTATTCTACTTCATTTGATAAAATGCGACTGGCGACTGGCCAAGTACAGGGTACAGGGTACAGGGTACAGGGTACCGGGAACCAGGGAACATCAGCACCCACCAGTAGTCAGTAGTCAGTCGTCGGTAGTCGTAACGGATGTGGAGGCGGATGTTGTGAAACCTCTTTGTTGCGGCAAACACTTACGCACACCAACAAGTGGAGCGGAAGTTGACAAACGTGTACGGTAACGTGTACACTGTCACAGTGGCAACAACAACAACAACAACAACAGTCACAGAGAGTGTGTGTGTGTGTGTGTGTGTGGTATTGTAACACGCACATTTCCGGTGCTACCTACCCACCGGTCTACCCTCCCATCTATGTATTTCAAAATTTATCACTAGCTTTTGTTTCGAAACAGTCAGGGTGGTTGACTGGCTTTCATGTTGACAGTTCCTAAAATAAGTTGTGTGTATTTCGTTACGTCTGTTTCCCACTTTCACCGCATTTTAACTTTTCCAAAACAAACACTTTATATCGGGATCGGGATATATAGGGTATATAGGATTTCAACTGATAATCAGGGATGTACTTTGCACCTTAGGGTCCTTCAATCTATTATAAATAATCTTTTGTAAACCTTTCTAGGCCTGAAATTCGAATAGTAAGCTTTGGGCTTACCGATCTTGATAGAGTTGCTAAAAATATCGATGTTTATCGGTTTTAAATCGATTTTTGCTTATGAAAACATGGAATACATCCCTATCTAGGTTTGGAAAATGTGTATATTATAAAAAAAAATAAAATTGGTAGTTGCATTATAAGCTTTGGGTTTAACGAACTTAATTTAACTTGCTTAATCTTGATGTTAATCGATTTTAAATCGATTTTTGCTTATAAAAACATCGTAAACTTTAATTCTTTTCCAGCTCTAGAACTTGTTCATGATCAGAGGGCATGTGTGGGTGGGTTGAGTAAACACTCATTTTTAGTAAATCGACACACAAAAAAAAAAAAGGAAAATACAGTGAAACACCCTTGATTTTTATTATTTATTTTTGTCGGCGATTCCCTATCCAAGTCCAAGCGCACTCCGAAGGCAATAGACCATGACCGTGGACAAAGTGGACAAAGATGTAGTTCGATGGCCGGATGGCGCTGCGCTGTTTGTTTGACTGACTGACTGACTGGCTGGTTGACTGCTTGGTTGGTTGGTTGGTTGGTTGGTGGGTTGGCGACCGAACACGGTGTAATTGTGCTTCCACGGCAACAAGAACGAACCCAAAAGGGCCAAGAGCGGAGTGCCTGTGCCCATTGACAAAGCACCGCCGCCTCTCACTGCTTGACCAACTATTTCGATCATACTCTGGCTCTGGCAAAGGGTATATATGTACCAATGAATGGGGGCAATGGGGAAGATAAAGCTCAAGCGAATATTTGTAATATGTAATATATAATATAATATTTGTATAAATATAACAAATATTTATATTATATTATATATATCTCTAATATATAGAGACATAGAGGCATGCCCATGTGGGCTAAGCCTAGACTAATATGGCAGGGCATTATAATTTATTATTCATTAGTTTTTTAAACCATTAAAAGAGACCCCTTCCAACCTCACAAAGTCTATATATACGGGAAAAAGATGTCTATTAAGCTTGGATTATGAAATAGAACTCGATTCCAACAACAATATAAATATGGTTTCTCTAAAACAGAGGTGCTCACGCCCATGCACACAGTGCACATTTAGTTTTGTGAATGCACACACCATATGGATGTGCACCTGGATGGATGGATGGATTTTGCTGCACATACACAGGTAAGCTCTGGACGTACACGCACTTTTTTCTGATAAGACAGAGTAAGCAATAATTGCGATTTTTTTCTTTGTTTTTATCTTTTCCTCCACACTACTACACTGATCTTTTCATTTTCTTTATAAAAATTCGGCTATATTTACAAGAAGGGTATAAAAACATAGGCTTGCCGAAGCTATAGCTTATTATAGAGCAAGAGAGAGAGAGAGAGAGAGAGAGGGAGAGAGAAAGAGAGAGAGAGAGAGAGAGAGAGAGAGAGGGAGAGAGAGAGAGATAGGAAAAGAGCTAACTTCGGAATGCCGAAGCTTGTATATCTTTCGGGCACTTTGAGGGTTATCAATCAGCTTATAGCTTCCCTTATTTATATTTTTAATACGAAAGTTCCCCTAAAAACCAAATTGTTATTACACAAAAATAAAAAAAATGAATAGACTTGGATATTCGCTTCCCTTGTTTTATATTTTTAATATAAAAATTGCCTTAACAACAACTCGTTATTAAACAAAAAGAAACAAATGAATACCCTTATTTATATTTTTACTTGAAATTGGCTTAAAAAACAAATTGTTATTAAACAAAAATAAACAAATTTATACAGTTACCAAAGGATAACTCTACTCACCCAAAATAATAATACAAATACACTAACACTATAATGATTAATTTTGCACTAATTTGTATACCCTTGCAGGGTATTATAATTTTAGTCAGAAGCTTGCATTTCCGACCCTATAAAGTATATATATTATTATTATTATTATTATTGATCAGCATCAACAGCCGAGTCAATCTAGCCATGTCCGTCTGTCCATCTGTCCGTCTGTCCGTCCGTCTGTCCGTCCGTCTGTCCGTTTCTACGCAAACTAGTCTCTCAGTATAAAAAGCTTTTTGAATGAAACTTTGCATATAGTCCTCTATATACTCTCACTGCTATATATTTCGGAAGGGTCCGGATCAGACGACTATATCATATAGCTGCCATAGAAACGATATGGAAAAATTGGCATATTTTCGCTATTTTTTAAGATATATATTTGAATGAAACTGTATTTGTGCCTTTATAATATAATTATAGTCACCTCCTAGAAATTTCATTGAACTCGAACCAATATATCATATAGCTGCTATAGAAAAGATCGGTCTAAATTCATATTTTACATATGAATTTTATATTTTGCATACATTTTACATTATACATGTTACATTTTATTAAAACCTTTTATAATAACTAATAACTAATTATCTGCAAGGGTATATAAACTTCGGCTACGCCCGAAGTAAGCTTTTCTTACTTGTTGCTTTGTAAAATTGTCCTCTAAGACTTTAAGGGAGAATATTACAAGTAACTAAGTTTAATCACATTTTCTGGGTTAACTTTTGATTAACAAATACTGCTTTCTCTCCTATTTATTATAATTTTTTTTTTTGTTAATATCAAATACCGTCGGTTAGCATTCGCTTTCAGCAGCCCGAAACTGATGCCTGTCACCTGCGGACACCTGTTAACATCAAGCTCCTATGCGGCTTTCACAGACACTCTATATGCAGGCTACACTACCTCTATCAAATATAGGGTATATTTAAGCTTAGTTTTTTTTGTTTTAACAAATAGAACATATGTCAGTATTATCACCATATATTTTTCACTTAAATATATTAACGGTTTTGCGGGGAAATGTTGAACTTACTCGTGAACTCTGTGCGTGTGGCACACCTCCTCCAAGTCACACACAGAGTGTGTGTGCTGCGTGTGTGTGCCAAACAGCTGTGTGCTATCTTCTTGATATATTTTTGTTGTTTCTCAGGCGCACATCTTCCTCTTTTATTATTATTATTATTTTTTTATTTTTTATTTTTTTTTTAGCACCAAGGCATAATATCACAATTAAAAAAAATAAATATGTATATTTTTATCAGTTAAAAAAAAATTCTAACACCACACCGAATTAATATTATTATTCTTCGCGTAAACATATTTGTTTGTTTATTTTTTTTTTATATGTTTTTTTCTATTTTCTGTAGGCCAAGTGCGAGAGAGAGCGTGTGTTTTTGGCATAAACTTCCGCCTCGAACGTCCCGGAATCGAATGAACCAACAACTGTTTCTCCGTTTATAATGAAAACTTTTTGCAGGCCAAGAGAAAGGCCAGAGCTCCGAATGCTGTTTCAACCCCCAATTCCAAGTGGGCGAGCAGAGCACACAAGGGCTCGTTCCCATATACACACAGATACAGATACAGCAGGGCGTATATGTGCACGGCGTATATGTGCACGTATACGTGTGCCGCCCGGCGGCCACAGGAGGATGGAGGAGGATGGGTGCCACGAACGGGTCATGAGCCATGGGAGGAGAGGCAAGGCAGGGCAGGGCAGGGCAGGGCGAGGTGAGGCGAGGCGAGGCAAGGCAACGTAACGCATCCGCATCACAATGGCACTGCATCGCTGCTCCGTGGTGGCAGTGGCAGTGGCAGCATCGTCGTCGTCGTCGGGTAAATCAGTGACACGAGCCGCGCCTCGTGCTCCGGCGGCTGGCGGCTGGCGGCACCCTTGGTACTCTTGCTGCGTTGGGGCATGACGATGACGACGACGACGACGACGACGACACGACGTGCGGCACGATGCCGGGAGTGCGCACCTTTGAACTGTTGCTGGTAGGTAGTATTAGGTAGCAGTGCCTGTCAGAGCCACTGGCTGGACTGGACACAGAGCAAAGGCGATACCGGATCGTCCAGAGCACGTACGTAGACGCAAAGAGAGAGAGAGAGAGTGTGTATGGAAATTCATCATTTTCTTCCTTTTTTTCTATTTTTTCTATTTTTTCTATTTTTTTTTGCGTATTTTTGCGAGTGCAGCAGACAACCCGTCTAATGGATGGAATAACGGTAACCGAGCGCCGCGTAGACGACATAAATCTTTTCTAGCTGTTGCTCTGCTTTTGCAACTCAATCGGTTGTGAATGGAATGGATCTTGGTTGGTTGAAAGGAATCCCGGAGCAGGGTCTTTGAGTTCCTCCTTCAAGTGGGGAACGCCAAAAATATCAGGGAAATGCAGAAACTAAGGGGGGTTCTTTGGGGCAGATGGGAACCTCTGAACTCTATATGGAGTATGCCTGTGAAGAAATAAACAAAGGAACCATTATTAATATTTTATTATTATTGTAAACCTATATTATATATTAAATATTATATATATATTATAATATTATATTATATAATTCATATACATATATATTATATATATTTTATATTATATTTTATATATTATTTATGTGTAATTATATAGAGAGGTCTTAGGAATCTTTCTTACTTAATGTTTGGTAATATTCCTTATAAATTTATTAAACTAAGATCGAGACCGTGAGTAGAGTTGGTAAATAATAGACTATAATATATTCACTAAACGCATTAACTATATAAATTAACTTTTTTTTTGTCTTTTTTTTTTGGTGATAAATTCGGGTTTAAAGAAGATTTATTGTAAGCCTCGAATAATGTAAGGAAAAAAGTGTTAAGGTGCCAAATGAGGGCAAAAACCAAGGGGTTACAGAAATGAAATTTTATGTTTTTTTATGCTTCCCTTTTTTATTAAATAAGAACCATGAATATGAACTGATATTTTAAGTGAAAGATTTAACTGAATTTGTTGTGTTTTTATCTTTCTTATTTGCTTTTTATTAAAAAATAAAATTTCTTGTTGACTTCTTTTTGTATTTATCTCAATTGTATTTTATCTCAAAGTAAATTGCTGCTTATTACTTTATTTTGTTTTGTTTTTTTACCTAATCGTTTTTATAAAGATCATAAAAATCGTTACGCTGAGAAGAAATATTTTTCCTATCACTAAAAGTTACCTCTTCCCCTACTCCTTTTAAAACTAAACAAAGAGAATATTAGGGTAACTAATATATATTTAATTAACCATTTTTTTTAGCTGCTAATTTGCTGCTAATAACACCTGAAACCACTGCACGGCTTAAATACCTCTAGATAAATTCCAATATTCCAAAAAATCGAGCGATTCTCTCTAGCTTAAACTGCCCATCGGCACAGTGCTCGCGAAGAGTATGAGACCGAAAATCGGTGGCCAAGCCAAGCCAAGCCAAGCCAAGCCAAGCCCACTTATCCCCAACCGACATCGACATCGACATCACAATCGGTCGGTTGGTTGGCTGACTCGCCTACAAAAAAAAAGAGTAAAAAAAAAAACAGAAATAACAGAAGCGAAATTGAGGCATTTTTACCTTTTTATTAGTACATATACACAAGTACTCATGGCGGGCACACACGGTCATGCGAGTGGAATCAATGGACCCAGCCAGCCAGCCAGCCAGCCAGTTACCCAGCCATCCCGCACAGCACACATGACAATAAAAGCCGTGTCCCTTAGTATAGGTGTGGATAGTGGCAGTGTGGTGACTCCACTCCGACCTCGGCCACGGCCTCGGCTTTTGGGTAACAACAATTTTTTGCCAAAGCGCAGTCCCAGAGGGTGGCAGGCACAACGCGAAGCGACGAGGTCAGTGAAATCGAAACAGAAGCACATTAAGCCATGGCTATAACTATAAAACAGAAACAGCTTTGCATACATTCGGTGGACTGGACAACAGCGCTTGATTTGCTGCTGGAAAATCGGAAAATCGCCAAATCGGGGTGTAATACTGAATTTATTTCCCCCCAGAAATACGAAAGGCCAAAGGCAGATAGGATAAGCAACCTTAACTCACTAACTTCATCCCTTTTCGGTTTTTATTCTTTGATCATTTAGGATTAATTTAGGTTTAAGTTTAGTATTTATCTGAGGGGTTAATGTTAAAGATTTGCTTGATTTTTATTTTAAAGTATCGAAAGAAGCAGAAATGATAACCTTAATAGTTACAATTTAAGCGATTTGCTGCTTTAAATTTGTGTTTAGTTAAGTATTTACTTAAGGGATAACAACGTTTAAGTGTAGTTACATATTTATCTACAGAATCTTTAGAGTCTATTTTGACAAGTAATATATTTAATAATAATAGCAATTTTGTACAATGTATTCATTAGCTTCAATATGTTAGAATTAAATAATATTGGTATTTTTTTCTCAATTAGCTTCGACAAGTTTTGCTGCGTTTTTAACTTTATTTATTGGGTACATAAATTAGGCAATGTAATTTTCATCTATATCTATTTAATTAATTTAATTTAACAATTTATATATAAAGTGTAAAACTTTTTAACTAAGGAATAAAGTTGAACTTTAATTAGGTATTTATTGAAAAGATCTAAGAATCCTTGAAATACCTTGAAACCAATAATAATCGCAATTTATACGATGTATTATCATTAGCTTCGATATGTTTGGTTTTAATAAAATTGTACTTTATTTTCTCTATTAGCTTCGAGAAGTTTGGCTTCGTTTATATTTAGTTGAGTTTTTATCTTAGAAATAAAATTTAACTTTAATTATGTATTTATTTAAAGTATCTAAGAATCTGTGAAAATTCTTGAAACCAATAATAATTGCAATTTATACCATTTATTTATATTAAACTTTGCACCGCTTAGCTTCAAAAGTTTTGACTTTATTCAAGTTTACTTATTAAGAATTTATCTAGTGGATAAAGCTTATCTTTAAAGGATGTAAAAAGTGGTAAGAAATCTGAAATTGAATGGCCTAATAATTGCAAGTTAATTCGACTTATTCCGATTTTACTTTGCCTCGATTAGCTACGAATAGTTAGAGTTCATTCTAGTTAGGTTAGATATTTTCTTTTATTTCTCTTAATATTAAATATACATTTGTTCAACTCTCTTCTTAAACCATAATAATATTAAATATTAATTCCGAGAACGTTGTGCCTTGATTGATGTGTCCCTTAGAACAATAAAATGTGGAACTAATGATAAAAATCCCTAACGAAAGCTTAAGCAAAATACAAAATAAGTTTCATTCATTCATTACAAAATAATTTTCTTTTAATATTTTTTTATATGGTTAAGATATCCTATTGTTTTCCATGTATATAAACCTTTCAGAAATTCTATAAAAAAGAGAGACACCTTTTAATAGAAATATAAATTGGTTTATAGTCGGAGCTATTTTGCACTCGTAGATAGCACTTTACAGGGACTGCAGAAACTTCAATTAAATGCTGGTGGCGTTTAATTAATTGATTATATTTTTATATGGCTAGAACGATTTTGTTGCTGGACCGCAGAATTAATTATGATTTGACTTTGGGTGTAAGTTAAAGAAACATTTTGTGGTCGCAGCAGACTAACAAATGGCTGCTGCTGCGCTCCCAGGTCGCACTGCAGGTTGCGGCGACTGCTGCCGGGATGCCCATCCCCATTCCCATTCCCAGCTCCATCCTCATCTCCATCTCCATCCTCATCCCTATCCAGACATATTGTTGGCACATTGGACGTGGTTTTTAATTTGCCTTATCTGTGTGCTCCTCTTGCTCCTTGGCTGTGGGCGCACTTAATTTATACCTTACTCAGGAGGACCAGGTCCAAGAAGGTCCTGGGCATTAAGTCAAGAAAATTATTTTCGTCGGGTTAATTGGAATTTCGCCCAGAGATATATATTATATATATATATATATATTTATGCATTTATATAAGCGCAGTAACAAAGCATTTTGTGTAATTATGTGCTGTTTTCAGGTTTCAAAAGAAAATGCTATATGCAACCCTGAGTTATATACTATTCTCACTTATTATTGCTACCTAAAAAAGGTTTTTTAATAACCTTTTGGTTCTGTATTTGCCTAATTATTAATTATATTTAATTATTACATATAACAAAGCTTAGTTCGCGGTTGGAAGTAACTTTATACCAATAAAAAGGAAGAAAATCTATAAACAATAGGCGATCGTGACAAGTGGCAACCCAGCTGTCATTCGATTGAAACAAGTGGACAGCCCGGCTGTCAGATAGCTTTCTTCTGAAAGCCTAACTCTTCCCCCCTCTCTCTTTGAGCACGCTAGGATCCCTGGAAATCAATGTTTTGGCTGGCCTTGCCACGGGTTAATTGCGTTGTAAGTACGCGTTCAAATATAATTAAGGCGGCCTTTAACGGAGTCTGTTCATTTAGTGTTGTGTTGTGTCCATAAGTGTGTGTGTGTGTGTGTGTGGTAAGTGTGTGCACTTGCATTAATACGTATACGTATCCCATATAGAGAGGGACGAGACCCACGACGACCCACGGAAGTTGACTCGACGCACTCGACACTCGACACTCGGCAGTGCTTGACGCCTTTTGCGTGTTGCGACAAAGGTGTTAACACCAACAAGTTGCCTTTGCTGTGATGACAATAGAACAATTGGCCATGGGTGGCTATGGCATTGTCGTGCCGGAGATTTTTCGCATATTTATACAGGTGTGCCCGGCAGATGATAACCGAAGGCGACCGACCGACAGGCGGGCAGGCAGGCGAGGCGAGGCGAGGCGCACAAGGCAATCAGTCTGTGTCAAAAGCTGGAAGGAGGAGGTGGGAGTGCACGAAGTGCCTTTGATATTGTTGACACAAGCAGGACAGCAGGCTGGCATCCATGGACGAAGGACCATGGAGCGATGGGTGACGGCGGTGACGGCGAGATGGTTACAGTGATGCAACAATTTTCCAAAGGATTAAAGTTGTCGTACAGATGCATGATTGCGTGTAGGGCAAAAAAAAAAAAACAAAAAAATAGAAAAGAGGAAAAGGTATCGAGAAGCAATAACGACCGAACACGGGTCGAAGAAAGTCCCCGCCGAATCGTTACTTAGATGGATTCGAGACGAGTTGATGTAGCGACACAACTTCCAAAAAAAAACTGGAGCCTCTCTCTCTGTGATACCTCTTAATCGTGCTGGACGAGTCCACCTGCCCCCAAATCCGAGATATTTGTTAATTTATTTACGTACATATGACGTAACTGTCCGCCAAAATGATTCAGGCATCAGTGGTGGGGGAGGGGGTGGGTGGGCAAATGGGCTGCTCCCTTTGCCACTTCACGCGTTAAGTGCGCATTCATACACTTGAATACATTTCGGGGCGTGTGGTCGCTCGGTCGGTCGGTCTATGCCGGTGGTTAACGGGTGGTTATCCCCTTGTATGCCTCCATCCACTTTCGAGGACTAGGCTAAATTAGTTCCACTTTATCGCGCCGAGTCCCCTGTTTGCATAAATTAAGCATGTGAGGATTTTGGCTTACCCTGGTAGGTGGTCGGTTGCAACGGGTTGTTTTATATGTGTTTTTTTTGGTAATTTTCATTCAAGTCTATTAAAAATATATAGAATGATTTTCAGGATAAACAAAAAATAGGAAATATTTTACAATGTTTTAATTAGTTTATAATTCATATTTGAAGTTAAGCGACCTTTTTACTCCTTTAGAGGTGTTTTGCCCTTTTGCCCGTTTTAAAAACCAATCACAGACCATAGAATTCGAATTGGTTAGGTTTACAGAAATGAAATTGTGATTATTAGTAAATTAATATAATTATAACAAAAATCACAAACTTTAAAGCAATCCTGCTTTCAATTACTAAAGCCAAACTAGGTGGCAACCTTAAGCGTTTGGCATTCGAAGCAAGTGGGCAGCCCAACTGTCAGACTGCAGCTCATTTCCGCATCTTAACCGGAAACAAAAACAAAAGACTCTCTAAAAATCAACATTCTTACTAAACATCTAAAGGGGACTTATTATAAATAACTTTCTATGCGGTTACTGGTAATTTCGTTACAGTAATACATATTATATATCCTCAGAACCACATTCAAATGTCTTGCCCATTAATCCGAATAATTGTATCGCAGTGTCGACCACATCTTGTGCTGCTGGTGCCAATAAAATAGGGCAAAGTTCAAGTTCCGCCCCCTCCTGCTAGGGGAGATTATAGGGCTGCTTATAATTTGGAAACTGTTTTTGTGCAATAAATTTGATTGGGCTTCGCTCTGGTTTCAGCATGGCCTTATCTTTCACGCATATTAATAATGCTTCGTCATTAGACGACTCTACGCAGACGGCGGCACTAGCACGGAGTGGGAAAAGGAGTGGGAAAAGGAGCAGGAGCTGGAGCAGAAGCCAGAGCAGGAGCTGGAGCCACAGCAACAGCAGAGGACATCCAGGAGCAGCAGCAGTTGACGTTACAACTCAGCAAAAAGTAAGGGCAAACATGCGAAGGAGTTGGCTTGGCTTTGGCGTTGTTGGCAAACAACTACATAGATGTTGGTTGGGGCTCCCAGCGAGCCAAGCTAAAAAGTACACAACGAAAAGCGCTGAGAAGATTCTATTTTAACATCTCATTAACTTGAGCGGCGCAGACGTGCTGTTAGAGGGTGCCGTGCCCGCCAGGTAATGGGCTTGCAGATGGCCGGGATGGCTGGAGTGCGCGTTCCTCCTGGGCACGGCATAGAGTTGCAATAATTTAACAATTCCGCCCTCTTAATTGCATGCCACATTTCATTTTAACGTGAGTCCGCGTCCGCCATAGCACGGTTAAGCTGCATATACATATGTATATATACATATATATCTGGCAGCTTAGCCCGATATAAGCTGGAACACATGCATTCAAAATAGGCGGACTTTTAAGTGTTTCTCCCGAGACATTCAGGCAAACACACAAATTTAATTTTATTATTTTTGATCGGTAAGTTAAGACTTGTTTCGAACAAAAAAAAATTATATTAATACTTTTCCTATAGTCATAATATTATTTTTGTTTATTTTGTTACTCCTTTATTACCTTTAAAGAGAGTGAAAAGGTCTGACAGCTGGGTTGCCCACTTGCCTCGATCGCCTGACAGCTGGACTGCCCACTCTTTCCGATCGTCTGTCGCTTAAAGTTGCCACCTAGTCTAAAATTGGTAATAAAGCGCATTGGTAATAAAGCGCTTCTGATATCCTTGACTATCCTTGATTTGTATAGCTTGAAGCACAGCCAGACACAGTCAACTCAAAACTAACCATCTGGTCCTGTCTATCCAACTTAATCGTGCTGGTGACGCCAAGTGGCTATATATATGTGCCCGAAACCCATTTATATCTCCATCCAGCTTATTTTGCTCGAGAAGCGTTCGCTTGCTCTTTCAAATATGTCAAGCAGATACGCTTAATGCGAAATTAAATGAAAACACCTTAATTGCAGGGAGCGCGTCGCGTCAGACATGGATGCACAGCACGATGCGGCACGAGTGTGCGTGCACACTTTGAGTCCCGTCCCGGTCGTTGCCAGACTACACACAGGGAAAAGGTTGGGTGGTGGTGGGAGAAACGTTTTATAATTTTACGCATTTTCACAGCCATCATAATAGTACGGAGTGTGTGTACGAGCTTATTCCCTGCCATGTCCTTCTTGGCTGAGAGTTTCATTGCGCGTCTTGTCGGGACACAAAATGTCATGTGGTTAGGTTTGGTTTGCTTGGGTTACCAAAAAAAGCGTTATAAAAATATTATTATGACACCTTTATGACACTTCCAGATGGCTATTATGATGAAGATAAAGGTTTCACCTCTTAAGCTTAACTTAATGTAACTCGTAAGGTGGATAGCACTACCAGGCTAGACAATTGTTAGGAAGTAAGTGGCATATGGGAATAAATGGAAATGTTAGCAATAAGCTAGCCAATTGAGTCAGGTATGTGAGTATTGAAGGGAAAACTATTAAATTTGTGATTTTAGGCTAGGTGGCAACTTTAAACTATAGGCAAGTGGGCAGCCTGGCTGTCAGATGGCTCTCTCGGTGAAGAGAAAGTCTAATTTATTCCCCTTCTTCTGTTATTCTGGCTTCACGAGTGTTAAATTCGAATGCATTCAGCCAGGCAACTCTTGTTACAAATAACTTTTATTTACAATAACCAATTTTGCAAGTCTTTATTTGGAAAATCCTTGAATTCCCCTCCCTGCATACTCTTTTAATTATATTAAGGCCATCGATGGTATGAAGAATTTAAATTACAGCTTGGCATGTAATCAGACACTTTGATAGTGGGGCTTTTTGTGCAAACTACTTACTGCTTCCTTGGGATGGAAAAATAGGGAAATTACTATAATTGTATTCCCATATGCAATGAGCTGCAGAGCTGCAGAGTGCTCATTGCATATGCCAATCGACTGACTGTCACACATGGATGCTTGGACGTGCAGGGCTACATATTTGCCTGAAATGCAAAATTAGGGCGGACCTTAGTGGTGTGGAAACATAAAAGGGTATGATTATTTGTATTTAAATAATTTTCTTTTGCTGTATTTCTGTGTCTGCATTACAAACTGTTCCCTTCAACTCGTGTAAGGAATAATTCTGTCATAAATCCTTCTACAAAAAACTGCTTTATGAGCCAAGGTGCATTCATCTTGCCTAGGAATGTTTGTGTAAGTGAATGTATGTGTTGTTTTTAAGTCTAAAACATCACTTATGGTTTGATTAGCTTAGCTACCAAATAGTTATATTTATTTATCTTAAAACCCAGCTCTTTTTTGGTTCCCTCACCCAACAGAGGCTCACCCTAATTCACACAAACGTATGTACATAAGCTCGTAGAGGCGCACTTATGTGCGCTTTGGGGGAAACGAGGGAGTAGCCCATGCTCCGTTCCGCTTAATAGTGTTAGCATTGTGAATGAAAACGTGCCAATGTGTGGAAGTAATTTGTATTTTCATTAGGTGGGCAACATTCAAACTCTCAGTGTGTCTGTTTAGTAACAATAACAACTGCCGAGGGGGAGGAGGGCAGACTACAACCCTACCTCGCTCGCTCTCCTGTGCCCAAAGGAGATGCCTCTTCCCAAAGGGCTGCTGCCTCTATGTGCGCTCATATATTCATATGTCCCTGGCAACAGCTTAGGTTAAGTGCCAGTGCCTGGCCAGCAGCAACTCCTGAAGGGATACGGCTGCGATTAAGGTCCTTGGTGCAGCTAAGACAAGCGCCAATTACACACACACCCAGCTACCTCTCACTCTCTCTCTGAACCTCGACTCGATCCCAAACACTCTGTGTTGATCTGGAGATCTGAGAGCTGCCACTCCCGCTGCCTCCCAGCATCCTCTACCTTAACTCATTTCCCTTCGTCCTGGCGGCTGGCTCTCATACCCCCAGGATAAGCCTGAAAACCTAAAACTCAAGCGGATATGAATTGTGAACGCGGAAAATGAACAGAAATTAAGTGACTTCCGCCGTGGCAATGTCTCGCCGTCTGGTCATGCGAAAATGTTATTTGAAATGACGTCGTTCGATGTGGGATGGGTCCAAGGACTCGGAGTTGGAGTGGGAGTTGGAGTGGGCAGTTGGAGTTGGAGTGGGAGTGGGAGTGGGCCACAGGAATACAGTTGTAGGAAGCATCGTCATCAATCAGTGGAACGGAATAAATTTACGTTTTGGCAATTACTTTTATTTTATATTTTGTTTGGGTTTTTGGCCTGCTAACATGTGTGTTTTTTGGAAAATATCTGATAGAGTATATATTAAATATATATATCTCGTTTAGCAGAGTATATATCAAATATATATATATCCTGTTTAACCTGGGAGAGGTTGCTCGAAAATCGAATGTAGTTAAAAATTTTCTCTATGAGATACTGAACCTTTGTGATTTGATTTAGGAATTAAGAAGATATGTTTATATATTTATTAATATTACATTTTAATATTTATTTCTCTGCTTAGCTAAGGGCAAAGGGTATTCAAACGTTCGACTTGGACCGTGGATTATTCACTTAATATTGCTTCCTGCTTTATATTCAACACCGAAATTGTCTGCGCAATAGTGTGTGAGTGTGTGTGGAAGTAGGGAAGCCATAGGATATATAGGATGGTGGCTGGCGGTGATTGCACACCTTTAACACACACACACACACACCTCGTGACAAATTGAAACTGAAAAGGCATCACAAGTTCAAAATCATAACTGTCTAGGCGAAGCTAAAGGTTGTGTGTGCGCTGTGTGTTGTGTGTTGTGTGTTGTCTGTGGTGTGTGTAAGTGTCTGCAAGGCGGGTGTGTGCGTGGTGTGTGTGCTTGCTGGGTTATGAGTTATGAAAATCTACAAATAATGCAGGAAGAATGTGCATGAATATGAATATAAATTGAATTTACTGCCATAGTAAAGAGTAAATCATATTTATATTTATTTGACCATGAGTAAGTGTGTGTGCGGGTGGTATATAAAGCATTAAAGGTAAGGGTATATGATTATGAGTGCTGAATGTCCTTGGGAAATATCCATAACAAATTGTTTGCTGGGTTAAAAAAATATATGAATAAAAGAATTAAAGGCTTTCTGGTATTTTTTGTATAAATAAAATATGTAAAATATTTACAGAATATAAGTAAGAGGTAATAATTTAAATAAAAAATACATTTTTGAAATATTTGTATTATTATTATTTTTATTTTGTTATTTAATTTCATTTTCTTATTCAATTTCTGAGTAAATAGCATTTAATATATATTAATATAATAATAATAATATATAATAATAATAATATATGTATACTTAACAAATTGTTTGTAGGGTTTGAAAAGAGATATGATTAAAATTATGAATGGTTTTGTTGTATTTCTTATAAATAAAATATGAAATATAAGAAATAAATAAAAAATACATTTTTCGAATATTTGTATTATTATTATTTTTATTTTGTTATTTAATTTAATTTGCTTGTTCAATTTCTGAGTAAATAACATTTAAACTTAATATAATAATATATATATAATAATAAAATGAATACATAAGAAGAATTAATTTAAAAAAGTAGGAAAACAAATCGAAAAAAACAAAATATTCTATATAAATTTACAAAAAATTATAAATTTAAAATTCTTTTCTTCTCCAAGCTGAACTTTACCCTTTTTCCTGCCTTAAAAATAATATTTTTAATTCCGAAAGGGTATACCTTACAGCGACTTGGCCTCAAAGCAATCCAAAACCCTATATCCTTTTAGCTGTTTTTATTTATTTACCTTAAGGTACGTGTGTACATACATACATATGTATATATGTTGTATGCTTACAGTTTTCAGTTGTCGATATGCCACAAATAGAAAGCAAAAGTTAAAAATGTTCCTTCACATAGATTAGGCCATTTCCTTGTGCCCAAATGTGGGGGGAGGGGAGTATCTCTACATTTGACATGCTTTTATCTGTTTAGCGTGTTTATTTGCACAGGAAACTCATTACGCAAATCTCCCCCAAAGCTATACGTAAATCCTTTTAGGGTCTCCAATAATGCTGCTGCATGCCTCAGCCTTAGCTCCTTTCAAGTGAGAGCGTGGAGGGTGGAGGATTGGAACTGGGAACTGGGAACTGGGACTGCGACTGGGACTGGGACTGGGGACCAGAGCTGCCCGCATTTTGTGCTATGTTATATCTTTATTTTTTTTATTTATACGCTGGCAAAAAGGTTTTATGCTTTCATCGACCTGGAGTGCTCCTTATTCTCTATCCCTGCTAACTAACTTCCAGGGATTGATTGACCGAATTCGTACAGCTTCTATTTGAATGGTTAACGTTTCAAAATATATACTAGCTACTTCCACAAGATGTGAACTCTGGAATACTACTGCCATCCTGGCTGGGCTTGGGCATAGCAAACAAAGCAAATAATAAAAAAGAATAATTTTCAATTTCATTTGCCACCTGCGTCACGGACGATGCGACTACTCTTTTTCTTGATGGGTAAAGTTAGGGAAAACAGCGGACAGCGGTAAGGGTATAGGCTGTATGTTGATTTTCGGAGAGGTTTTGGTAAGATAAAAATTAAATAATGTATATAATAAATAAATAGAATGATAAAATTATTAAATACCTTAAGTGATGCATGAAATAATACTGTTTTTAATATTTTTATTAATATTTATATTTTATTATTCCTTCCAATCGTCAGATAAACAGAGAAAAGAGCGAAGAAGTTTTTCTATCTCTCTCAGGAGTACCATCTGACAGCCGTGCTGGCCACTTGCTGCGATCGTTTGACAGCCGGGCTGCCCACTTTTACCAATTGCCAGTTGCTTAAGGTTGCCACCTAGTTGAAAATGCCTAAACAAAAAGAAATGCTGCCTTGGCATACGAATATTTACAAAATAATACCAAGGAAGGGCATTCAATAGTCTCTAACAACACCGCCTTGTTCCCCGTCACAGTGGTAAGTGCAATTGCTGTCTATATATGTATGTATGTATGTTCGTATGTATTTTGCAACTTTAATTTCAAGTGCAAGTCTAAGTTACTCCAAATGGCAACAACAATGGCCAACTTTTTTCGTACATTAAGCCGACGTACAGCGGCGGCTTTGATGATAAAATTAAACCGTTTTTTATGCTCAGTACCTCACAGACTATGATGGCTTCTGGGTTATGGCAAAGCGACTGTATGACACTGAAAGGTAAGTTTAAATCTATCAATGTACAATTAAGGACAGCTTGCCTGTGCCAAGTGCTAATTACCAGAATTTAAGAGGTGTTCCCTTCGGGAATATATTCTTCTTGCTAGTAAGGGGTATTCTCCTGTCGGATCACTCAAACTTAGAGCTTATAGTAAGCGATGTTACGGCACAAGTCGGCTCCAGTTATATGCCATCGTGTTGGTGTCGGAGTGAAACAGTAAATAATAAACAGAACGCAGAACGGAGCTCGGCCCGGGTCCTTGCTTGTTTTTTGTTTATTTCCTTCCTTTTTTTTTCTCGTTTTATTTATGTCGACATCTATGGAGCTCACTTACCTTACCCTACCAACCAACACCTCCTCAGCCAGGTGCCGCTATCGAAAACAAAACGCAACAAGACCAGGCAAAAAATGTCTCACAACTTTTAATTAGTTTTTGCTTAAAAGTGACGCACGGAGCACGCTCGCGCGTTTGTGGTATAAGGCTCAAGTGCCAGCCGCTGGAGCTGGAGGAGAGGTGGCAGCAAATCCCGGGACTTGGATTGCAACGAATCCGGCAATCCTGGTTGAGGGGAAGTTACCCATATAGGCTGGCTAGATAATCGGACCCAAAAAAAAGGAAGGAAAAAGGAGCAGGTTTGGTAAGCCGGTTAACTCTGGGGGACATCATATACGAAACCAAAAACTGAGCTTAAATTCTGCAATTTGGCGTTCTCTCTTTAACTTTTCGCCAGGTAATAACTCCAGCTGGGGGGGGAAAGGACCAAATTAATTGCATTTCATGATTACGCCGGGTCACACCTTTGAGCCAAGCACAACAAAAGTCTTTGACTTTCAACCGTTTCCAACTTGAACTGAATTCCAAAAACCAAAAACGATGAAGAGGGGAAAATGTTAATTACTTTTAATGCTATGACGGAATGTCAACAGGGTCTGTGTTCTGGCTTCTGGAAACATTTTTGGTAAGTAAGAGATAGGGTTCTACCCACAAAAGAACTAGGGAATATCAGTTGAATAATGCCACAGAAAATAGGGTCAGTGAAGGGAAATATATAAAGCAGAACCACTGGTGTTGCCCATTTTTTGATAACTTCATTGAATCGCAGTCGAAATAGGGTTTAATTTAAAATATTCCTTGTTTTGTTTACTCCTTTTTCAGGTTGCTGGGAAAGTTATATTACTATTTAACAGAGAGAGAGAAAGACAGAGGTTGCCTTTAAATATGTCACTTGAACTTGGGGACCTCTGCCATCAATATTGAAGTAAATAACAAAACTAAACGGTCAGAGACTGGCATTGTTTTTGGGGTTTATTCAAATTGAAATGAACAAACCACAGCAAAGCTCCAGAGAAACTTCCTCATCCACCTTATCTCATCCAAGGGTGCTATGCAGTTGTGGCTTTAGCCAAATCGGAAGGACATAGTCAGGAGGACAGAGTCGGAGTCGCAGTTGGCATCGGCGTGGGTACTTTGTCGGTTCTTAGCCGTCTTAGGCTTCGCTCCTTTAATGTTTTGGCGGTTTTTCCATGGCACTAAACTTGGCAAAAGTGCAGGAAAGACACACTACAAAGGGACAGGACATCACCCAACACCAACACCCCTTTCCTCCCCCCCGAGGAATGGGGTCTTTGATTTGGTCATCCTAACGCGTAGCTTCTTCATTGGTGGTAAGGATTGGTGTTTGTGTTCGGTTCACTGCCCTGTTTTGCTCGCCATTTTTGTATCATTTAAATAATAAAATTTGACTCTTTTAAATTGCCAATAATACTCATTACGAGCATCCTTTAGGTATTTGTTTTATATGTATGATTAATCGTCCTTACTACTTTCACATCCTTAAATATTCTAAGAAAAGGACCACCACGATGATGACTCTGTGATAAAATGCGTCAAGACCTTACGTCTGGTTACTATGCGTATCCTTTTTGTGCAAGGATAGAGACAGAGAGACAGAGAGAGAGAGAGAGAAAGAGAGAGAGAAAGAGAGAAAGAGAGAGTGAGAGAGTGAGAAAGAGAGAAGGAGTCCCAGCCAATCTAGCCTGACTGTTGCGCTGTAAACAAACAAATGTGAAATTTCAAGTTTTACCGCTGCCCTGGCTTCCGTTTATTTATCTTTTTTTGTTATTGAATAAAACTTGCATAATAAACTATGGTAAGTTGTATAGAATTTATTGTCAGTCGAGGAGTTTTTTGCGGCTCTTCTATTCGAAATAGAAGTCATATTTCTGTCCCAGCCACTCCATTTACCTGGGAGAGTCACTTGATTTGTGTGTTCTACACGTGAGGATACCACGAGTATGTTTCATAGGGAAGGAAGGATGGGGAAATAGGAAACAGAAAATAAAGGTTAAGTTGTGCAACAATTTATATTTGTTACAAAAACGAAATTGTAAAGAAGAGAGCTTATATATTATATTTATTTTATTTATTAACCCATATTTTTATTCTATTATATTCAGTTAGTACTTTTGTATCGTATTATTATTAAAACAGAGTTCAGTTGTCGAGATATAACATTCTGACAGACGAGCTGCCCACCTGTTGCGATCGCTTGACAGACGGGCTGCCCACTTGTTGCTAGCGTCTATTGTTTTGAGGTTGCCACCTAGTCTAACAACGCAAATGAAGTGAAAGCTTGCCTTAGATTTCGTTAGAAATTGGTTATTATCTTCTAAACTTGAATACTAATTCGCCATAAAGTATAGAACATAATTTAAACTTGCTTCAGTCCAACCTTCTGTTAAATAAATAATTCTCAGATCGGAGCAATGATGGAAATGTACCTGCTGCATTCAGTATGCTGGCATTCAGCATTCAAAGGAATCAAAACCGAAGGCAAAACCACCGGAGTGGTTGAATATCTGGCCAGCGACAATGAAGGAGAAGAAAAGACTGCTGTATTCGTAGACGAGGGAGACCACCATGTTATTGTCACACTTCACTAAGCCGAAATCAATACGCTTAAATCGCATAATGTACAAGCATTTGAATATAATTTTGGTCCAACAACGAAAGCGGATTTCTGTAAAGGAAAATGAAAAGCGAGCGAGAGCCCGGGGCCATTGTTTGGTTCACCAAGAACTTTACACTCTTCCTCCCGCCCCAGACCCAGCACCAGAAGCAGTCTGAGATCCAGTACCAGACCCAGTACCAGACCCACACTCCCATTCCCCGACTCCTGCGCAGCGTGGAGTAGCCCAGGGCAGGCCTGCCTCCTCAAAGCCGTGTAATGTAAATGAACTGCTGTCACTGGCCCCTAAAGTTCCTGACAGGTGAGAACACGGCAGAAGCGTCAGAGCGCGCGCGGCACAAGTCAAATAATAATATGGGAGGGTGTCAAAATCGTTCCTGCTGAGACAACAGCCAGGGTTGGCGGTCGGGGTCGGGGCTCCGCCGAATGTCAGCAGTCCCTCTCGCATTATTAAGATTGTTAAAAGCCAAGATATTGATTTATGCAGATAAGCGCTATTATGCCAAAGTGCCAGTGAGCTAACCCTCCTCCGCCACCACCGCCGGATAAGACGCTCCACCAGAAGAGGCCACCACCCAGCCTCGACCCTGAGTGACTTACTGACTAACTGACTGACTGACTGACTGACTGCCTAATGGTGCCTGTTAGGCATGTTTGTCGGGCTCCAGCTCCTGCTCCCGCTCCTGCTCCTTGTTACGAGTGTGTCTTTACATCCTTGCCTCTCATCCAGACACTGATGAGCCGCAGGCAGGAGATCAAGAACGAGACAGAGACCAAGGCAGAGAGAGAGATAGAGAGATAGAGAAGGAAAGCATACATTCCAGAGTCAGAGTCAGAGCCCGGGGTCCAATCTGCTCAATCACTTAATGTCGCGTAGGTTCCCCCGGGCATGTTTGAGGAATCGACTTCGTCCACAACATTTAAATTTCAATTATTTCCACTGTGACAAGTATAAGCCTAATTCACTGTGGCACCTTAACAGAATACAGATACATCCACAGCCACAACCGAGAATGGATACGGATACATTGGAGGGTTGGGAAGGAACAGCCCTTGTTTTTTTGCTGTGCGATAAATCAAAACAAATCCCTTTTCTTGAATTTCAATGTTGCACAGCAAACAACTTATAGATTTACGTTATAGTACATGTAAAGATACATACATATATGTATCTATATGTACTGCTTGTACTCTCTCTTGGTCTCCTTAAGCTTTCTAGCTTTTTATATAGCTTCAATAATTCTTTAGAGTATTCGCTATTCGCTTTAGCTATACTCTCTTCTTGGCAAACAAACAAAAAAAAAGGGGAAAAAAGTAAGGCAAATGCAATATAGCATGTAGCTGCGAGTGTACAGGCTGCTTCAGATAAATTCCCAAGCACACACATATGTACATAAATAACAGCATAGTTGATTCCTGTCAATGTCTGGCAATGTCTGCTTACTTTCTTCATTGCAATGTAAAGTAATTATTATCGATTTGATGGGACTTACAAATTACATAGATACCAAAGTGAAAGCGATTTCGACAAGCATTAAATCTTATAGGGAAGCACTTCCGTTTCCTCTCAGACCAATGTTAAACTAGGTGGCAACCTTAAGCATTAGACGATCGCAACAAGTGGGCAGGCCACCTGTCAAAAAGCCAAGCTTCACTCTCTTTCTCTCTCCCTCTCCCTCTCTCTCTGTTACTTTGACATTCTTTTAGGGGAGTGTAAAGTGTGGACACCTGTAGCTTATTGGCTCTGCCCTGAAATTATATTGAATGCCCCGGAAAACCCCCTAATTAGTTTGACAGCTTAGCCAAAAATACCAAGCCAAGTAACTAAGATTAAGTACATTTTACACTTGCCCTACTGTACTCTCCTGTTGTGCCCTTGTTAGCCAAAGTGTTCATGAAAATGTTGAAAATTCGCGGAAAATATTTCCTCTAAATACCAGACAAACAGCCCTCGGGGTGGGGTGGGTTTGCTGTTGCTAAACGGTTATTTCCTTATTTTTGTCTTATTTTTTTTCTGGCTTTCCTCATTGCAGCTGCGATTCCTTGAAAAATATGTACTAAAGCTTGCTTTATTTTTGTTGAAATACTCTAGATTCATAAGCTATTTAATTATATTATGTGCTTAGTCTGTATATCCAAACTAAGGGGGGCAGTGTCATTGAGGAAATACCTTGAGTTTGTAAAGAGCATAACTTCTTCAGGTTTTTTTTTTTATTGAATTCCGTTTGTTTAATTGAAGGCAGAAGCAGGCACAAAAAAAAAGGGATATGGCTAAAAGGTGAACTGTTAATTAGTGCCATTCAGTGAGTAAGCCAAAAAAATAGAATAAATATAATATTCGTAGCTATGTAAGAAGGATGATGATGATGAATCAATCAATAAAGCCATTGCTGAAGGTGATTGCTTAATACAAAAAAAAAAAGGAAAAATGTACCTTAAACCCAAAGAAAACAGAAAGGGACCCCGAAGACCCCTACCCACTTTCGTTGGCTATGTAAATTGGGGTAAATGAATCTTTGACTTGAAGTTGAAATCACAGAATGTTCTGCCCTCCATTTGCATAATTTCCCCAGTTTTCTTTTTTGTGTCTTGGTTTCTGTAAGTCAAAGCCTTAAGAACAACACAAGCTTACCCTAAGCCGATCAGTTCCCTTGGCTAACTGGGTTGCCAGCTCAGAGATCAGAGGGGTTTAAAAGGTGTGTTCGTGTTCCTGGTTTTAAATATTTTGTATAACCAAGGGATAACTTAGATAGATATAGATGGATAGATAGATAGATAGATAGAGGATAGATAGATAGATAGATGATAGACAGATAGATAGATAGATAGACAGATAGATGATAGAGGATATAGATGGATAGATAGATAGATGATAGATAGATAGATAGATAGATAGAAAATAAATAGATAGATAGATGATAGATAGAGGATAGATAGATAGATAGATAGAGGATAGATAGAGAATATATAGAGGATAGATAGAGAATAGATAGAGAATAGATAGAGGATAGATAGAGGATAGATAGAGGATAGATAGAGGATAGATAGAGGATAGATAGAGAATAGATAGAGGAAAGATAGAGGATAGATAGAGGATAGATAGATGATAGATAGATAGATAGAGGATAGATAGATAGATAGATAGATAGATAGATATATAGAAAGATAGATAGCTATTGAAGTAACCATAAAATAAGATACATAATAATAAGCGACAGATCAGTTTCTGGGTTATTTTCTCTATGGATCAGGTGCCTGATGAGCTGGAGGAGCTGTAGATACTCCAAGAGTTGGAGGAGCTCGAGAAGCTACAGGACCTCGAGGAGCTGGAGAAGCTAGTAGCTATAAACTGGCACTGCCACCACGTCATGGAAGCTCAGCGCGAGAACAATAACAGCTTTCCCCTCGCTCCCACGCAGTGCAATGCCAAATGAATAAATCCATTTAAATTGCAACATCCATGACTTGCGGGGCTATTCATCCCGAGTGCTGCCCTGCGACGGCTGTGATGAAGACGAAGGCGGCGAAGGCGGCGCCCAACATCTTGCAGCCTGGGAACGCCAGCCTGGTAAAGGGCCAGCGGAAAACGCAATGAAAACGCATTTCGTATACATTTTCTCTGCATTTATTTCTTCCACTTTTTTTTATCTCTCTCTCTCTCTCTTCTTGGGCGTCTGCCACCAGCCACAGCAATCACCATCCCGAGCTCCATCCTCCAGAATCCGCAATCCGGCATCCGCCTGCCGCCATCCGCCTCCTCCTTGGGCAACGCAACAGCTAACAAGCGCAAAGTTAAAAGGACAGTCTAAGGCAGTACATGTTTGTATATATAAATAGTAGGTTGTATATATATTGTATATATATATATATATGTGTTTATATGGGTAGGTAGGTACACATTATACGTGTGTATGTATGGCAGACAGGCGGAAGAAAAAAAATGCAGCAGCAGCTACAAGCCAAAAAGAATGCTAAATCATGGATGAAGTGGATTCCGGGCACAGCTTGCCTGGCCCGACGTCCGTGTCCTCGCCCGCCGTATAATTGCATCGAACGCAGGAACGAAGCTCCTCTAATTTGGTTCCGCAAGGAGCAAGGAGGCAAGTCAGCAGGAGGTCAGTGTCAGAGTCAGGGCTGCAGAGACCCAGAGCGAGAACGGGAGACCAGGAGACCAGGAGACCACCAGGACCTAGTCCAGCCATAGCAGCAGCGTCACATGGTGCGAATGATCGTTGCCATATTGTGCAAATGGCCAAGGACTAGGAGCTGGAACAGGACCACGACCACGACCATGACCAGGACGCAATCTGACGCCGTCGGCCTTCCTGACCCGCTGTGTGTGTGTGGGTGTGTCGCGGCGCTAAAAGGAAATTGTGATTGCTGCATAAAATGCTTTTAGAATGGTTGCCAATCGATTTTGGCACGGATTGGCAACAGCAACAGGAAGAGGAACAGGAACAGGAGGCAGCAACAGCAGCAGCAGCAGCAGCGGAGGGCAGCGAAGGCAGCCGCAGGAGGCTGGCGAATGTCCTGGGGGGTCAGGTCAGGACACAGGGCGATAAGCGGCTGACGTCGCATCGCTGCATGGAATGTGCGATTTCGAAATTGATTGTGAAACATTTGTACAGAATTGGAGTCTCGTATTTGTGCTCCACTCCCGCCGCCCATTGTTCGACTTTCGTCCTGATGCAAAAATAAGAGCAGCCAGAGGAAGAGGCAACAAAAATGAAACCGAAATTGTGCGGCTTGCTGCGACACACAACATAATATCAACAGCAGCTGGCTAGAAGCAGGGAGCAGGGAGCAGCAGGAGCAGGACACATGACAGAGTCACAAAAGAGCAACAACATGTTGCCATTTGCCATGAATTGGCTTAACAAATTATGTATAACATTAGGAGCTTGTAACAGTTCGCGGTCTGGCTTGTGGTCAGTGGATACCAGGGAGGGACAGGATAACCCTCTCTAGACAGGACATTAGGACATTCCCCCCTGAACGATCAACAAGCCTTGATCTGGTTAGGGATCACTAAGGATACTAGGTAAGGTAAACCATACTCCCAACTCAAATAGAAAAAGATAGACATGGACATGGATGCGGACAGGCTGCTGCCAATGGCCGGCAGACCCATAAGTGTTCCAATTTAATGGCCTGGCCTGCAACAGTTTTTCATGCCAACACACAGGACACACAGGACACACATTCCTGGCAGGAGCTACCAGAGAACCAGAGAGAGTAGTATTCATGCCGAAGCACGGTTATCCTTACCTAAAAGGGTTTCCCAAAAAAAATGTGTCGCTATCCCCACACTATCCTCCTCCTCCACTTCAGTGCAGGTCTACTCTCTCCCATTGAAATGGTAGCAGGCGGGCAGTCGGAAGAGGCCACTGAATTAAGTCACGTGCTGACATTTAAGTCGGAACGTGCAACACGAAACGTTTTCAGTTATTTTTTCTATTTTTTTTTTTTTTTTTTAGAGGAACCCGGGGACAGGCCACTGGCAGCGATTAAGTGGTGTCTCACTTGGGCAGCCAATCTGGTGGACACACGGGCATAACTCCAGGGGACACTCCAACTTGGGGACAGACTGTGTTGTGTCCCGAGTGTCCCGATGTGTCGCTGCTATATAATTGCTTTATTTACTTGAGCCCAAGCCCAAGCTGAGGCAAGTGGCAATTGATGGCATTTTACCGGGTTTTCATGGGCTAATTAAGGGGGGGCTACCAAGAGGGAACTTCAAATATTATATTTACATTCTGTTTTCGGGAATTTTTAAGCGAAAGTCTGGGTAATTGTTGTTTTTTTTATATATTTTAAGGGTATTTTAATTGGATATTAGATAACAAGTGTATTTTTTCGTTTTTTACTTTGTTGTTGAAGCAGAAGATTAAGAAAAAATACATGAATAGCGATTTTATTTGAGGTTAGGTGAGGTAAAGTGAGGTTAGGTTAGGTTAAGTGAGGTGTTGGTGAGGTTAGGTGAGGTTGGGTTAGGTTAAGTAAGTTTAGGCGAGGTTAGGTTAGGTTAAGTGAGGTTAGGTGAGGTTAGGTGAGGTAAAATGAGGTGAGGTGAGTTCAGGCGGGGCTAGGTGAGTTAGTTTAACTAAGTTAAGGTTAGGTTAGAAGAGTTTAGGCTAGCTTATGTGTGGGGTTAGGTGTGGTTATGTAGGTTAAGGTGAGATTAGGTGAGTTTAGGTTATGTAAGGTTAGGCCAAGAAGCTTAGACCTAAGTTCCAATGTTACTTTATAAAGAGGACTGGACAGGATTATGAGAAAAGGTGTTCCACAGCTCCTTCTTTCCCTTCATCCCTGTAACTTCAGCAAAAAAGTCTCTGTAGAGGGAAATCCTCACCAGCTAGGTTGCAGCATTCCATGAGGTTACGCCTGAGTAGCTGTGGGGTATTCCTCTGGCTATCTCCCTGGTAAGCCTCACTAAACGAACTCTGATATATTAATTAAGCCACTTATGACTCCTGAACTCTCAGTGTATTAAGAGCAATCAAGCCTTAAAGCGCTGTACAGTCATGAATAAGGGGAAATCATACTATTGATGCCATTGTGTATTTGTGCAAGTCGCAAAATAATGCGATACGCGAAAGGAAAAGGACTTGAATGGGTGACGACGAAAAGCCAGAGCAGAAAGGCAACAACTGAGGCGGGAAAAGGCGGGAGNTCCAAGTAAGTATTCTGACACAATAACAAGGCAGGAGGAGGAGCAGGAGTGGCAAGGCAACAAAGATTGTGTTTTGGCTCAGCTCCGACCACGGTCCATAAACTTGTTGAAAGCTTCAGCTGTGTGTGTTCGGTGTGTGTGTGCTGGGTGTGTGTGTTAGCTGTGTGTGTGCTCGTATACAAATGGTGTGGCATAACTAGCGGGGCTGCAGATAAAAATAACAATTGAAATAAATGAGCAAGGACGAAGGGGATTGAGAGGATGGCTATGGGGGGGAGGACTTAATGCAGAGCAGGACTTTGGCAGGACTTGGCTGGAGCAGGAAAGTGACAAAGACTGGCGGAGCTTCCATTTTATTTGCATACTTTTAGGCGGCCGGCGGATTGAAGACAATTTGTGGTCAAATTGTGTTTGACTTTTCCTTTATGCCCTTCCCGAGACCAGAGAGAGAGAGAGAGTCGCGCGCTCTAACCGCTGATTACACTGCTCTTTCATCTCCAGCAACCCGGCATCCATCCCGGCATCATCCATCCATCCGCCGCATCCACACACATACCTAGAAGGCCCTGGTGGCAGGCTGTGGAATCTGTCGGACTTCCGCTACCATAAACATGCATGGAAGAGGCTGCCTTGGATTAGGGTTGATTGCAGAGTTCATCGCTTGCCGGGGGGGGGGGGGTACCGGGTCGGGTCGGGGCTTGGGTTGGCTTCGGGTCGGGTCGGGTTGGATTGGGTTGGCTTCGAGTTGGGTTTGGGTCGTGCCGGGTCGTCTCGGGTCGGTTTGGGGGTTCGCCTCCTTGGCACTGCACCGGATCCGAACACAGTTCTCATATTTTTCTTAATTAATCTTCTTTTCTTTCGCCGTCGTCGATGATGGCTGGGCTGAAGCCAGAGATGGAGCCAAGAGCTGGAGCCGGAGCTGGAGTGGTTTTTGTGCGAACGTTTTCGTAAAAACTTCAGCGAAAGTGGCGAGGCGTAGGGAATGAATGCGTGGGACTCGGGACTCGGGACTCCGGCGGACTCCTTGGCGGAGTAAATTAGCTAAAAATGTTACTTAGCTTGGTTTGGCGAACGAAGCAAAGATGAAGATGAATGTTTCAAGAAGAGGAGAGGAGAGGCGGAGGCGGAGGCCAGGCGGATAAGCGTGGCGCTAAAAAGGACAGCCTTTAGACCAAGTAAAGGCTCGCCAATGGTCGCGAGAGCCTTGGTTCTGGGTCCTGTCCGGCACCTTCCTTCCTTCCTCCTGGTCGCTGGGCGCGTCAGGTGGAAGTGCTAAAGTTTTCTGGCATCCATCGGATGGGGGCGACCGGGATGGGATGCTGCAGTAATGAAGATAACATTTCCTGTTGTCAGCATTTGCAAAAGTTGAACAAAGCCAGCAGCAGCAGCAGCCGCTTTTATGGCCGTTGGGTTTGGTGTCCGAAATGCTCAGCAAACCTATTCCTCATTTTGGAAACTTTTCCCCTCAGCTAGACGCCAGAGAAATCAAAAAAAAAAAAAGGACGAAAGCCTGTCTGTCTGTCTAAGTGTTTGACAGTGGATGGCAATAGGTTTATAAATCTGTAAAATCTGTATATGGTATGGTATATCTTCATTAGTTGCATGCTAAACCTTGGACAATTAACCTTTCCAGGGGAAGAGTCCACAAGTCACCAAGAGTCGCGGCGGGCGAAAAACAATTTGCAGCCGTAAATTGTTAACGCCAACTCAGCGTACATATCTCTCTCTCTCCTCTCTCCCAGGAACCCCGGAGTGGGTAAAAATAAAGTAAATTATTTATCACGATGAACAGTCGTCGTCGTCGTCGTCCTGGTTCCGCTGCTGGGGTCCTTCTCCTCTTCGGTATCCCAAGCATTTCTTTGTTTTGACTGCAATGCAGTTTACTAGCTTGGCGTTTTTATTTTTTTTTATTTTTTTTTTGCTTTTAATTTCTGCTTTAGGACTGCCC
>JAEIIU010056788.1:11464-23099 GCA_018874675.1 Drosophila baimaii | reverse complement strand
ATATTAGTAGTCGCCTTCGCACACTCTCCTGGTGCGCTTCATCACTACGTGGACTGCCGTCCACAGTGATTATATATATATAAAACGTAATATTTAATATACTCAGAATTTACCTTGAAATAAAAACACAGATATTCAGAGACATTATTAAATTGTTGAAATTAAGCCAACCTTACTTAGTAGCTAAGGCTGCCTATTATCTGTTGCTTTAGTTTATAACATTAAGTAAACAGTTTGTAAATAAATATATAAATAAATAAAGAAATATCACCACATTGTTTCTATGCATTCCGCCAGGTTCGATTTCAGTTTTTATACCCAATATTCCATAAATTTAGAGCATAAGTACACCGCGAAAATTATGCCTTGGGTGAGATGATAAAATAACTACATTTGGAAATGTATGTACTCTTTTTTTGTGCATTTTTTGGATTCTTTAAACAATTTTATACTTTCTTTGAGTTAAAAAAGTTTTCAAATGATTTGTTTTTCCTTCAATAGAGTTGTTTTTTCCTGCTTATCTAAGGAACTGTCCATATATTACGTAATTACCTTAAGGGGGAGGCAGTCAGCGAAATTTATATATTTAATATTTGGGCAGAGAGGGGATTTACGTAATTGTTTTATTTCAAAAAATATTTAAAAGAAAATATTTTATATTAAAATAGACTTAAGGAAATTATTTTATATTACAATAAATTTAAAACAATTTATTTTATATCAAAATATATTTAAACAAATTATTTTATATACAAATTTATTTAAATCTAAATATTTCACATCAAAATATGTTTAAAACAAATTATTTTATATCAAAATATATTTAAAACATATTGTTTTATATTGATATGAATTGAAAACAGTTTATTTTGTATAAAAATAAATTTAAAACAATGTATTTTATATCAAAATGTGTTTAAAACAACATCCTTTAGATTAAAATATATTTAAAAGAAATTATTTCATATCAAAATATATTTCAAACTAATTAAATTATATTAAAATACATCTAAAACAAATTATTTTATATTAAAGTAAATTTAAAACAATTTATTTTATATCAAAATATATTTAAAACAAATTATAATATATTCAAATATACTTAAAACAAATTTTTCTTAATAGTTTTAAGAAAACATTTTGAAAACTTTTGATTGTATAGGGGGAAGGCGGTCAAAAATAATCATTCTTTTAAATCATTTACTTCGGTTTTTTAAATAATGTTATTTATCCGCATATCTGAATCTTTCTCACTCATATTTTTCCCTTGTGTACCCTATCTTTTTTTGTCTATCGCCCAAAAGTATGCTTATCACAAACACAATGCTCTAGAACTCTTTAGTTCTTTAACAGAAATGTTACATAGTTTAAGTAAAAGCTTTAAGTTAATCTTTCAACTGAGATTCTGCCTAAAAAACTACCAGAAAAATGTTCTAAAGAATTGAAAATAACTTCAATTTAATGTAATTTCTTTTAATGTTTATTACAATAAGCGAGAAAATATTATTAATACCTCCGTAAACAAGGAGCTCCATAGACCTTGAGCTTTGAGGGCCTTCCCCAAAGCGTTTCTAATGAGAAAATCACTTCTTCCTGGGGCAGCACCCATCTTTATGATGCGGAGCAGCACCAAGTGCAGTGACCACGTCTCCGGGCTATGTAGCCCTCATCGTCTTCATCTCCGGCCATATAGGCGGCGACTCCTCCTGCCATAAACATAATCCGCGGCTGGCTGACAGAATTGCAAACGCAAAACGCAAACGCTTTACATATCTGACGCTAATCTCACGGATACTCGGCCAGCCGAGATACCCACCAGATAGCCAGATAGCCAGTTAGCCAGATAGCCAGATACTCGCTTACTCAGATACTTAGATACGCAGCTGCGCAGATACACTTGCGCCTCTGTGTGGACACAGATATCTATCTGGAATTGTGATAAGCGCCCCGATGGTTATCAGTCTCCCTCTCCGGGGTCTCCGTGCCTCCGGCTCTCCGGATCCGCCAGTCTTTTTTTCGTTCGCCATTATATCTAAACGTTTCGGCTTTGGTTTCGGTTTCGGGGTTTGGCCATAGCTTTGCTTTGTGGCTTGTTGGTAGCTGGTAGCTGGAATGATGAATGCCAGCGGCTAGACGGAGGTGTACACACACAACGACCATAGGGATTCGCCGGAGCAGACATCCAGCAGTTGCGCCATTACCAGGACAGGATTGTCTACACTCAACTGAGAGGAAGACCGGAAGAGAGGAAGAGAGAGAGAGAGAGCCAACTATGGCCACCACAGCGATCGGCGGAGTGGGCGTCGGCGTGGGCTTGGGAGTGGCGGCCAGCGGTGCCGTGCGTCGTCCCACAGCCAGGGCCACCGCGGGAATCCAGCGACGTCGAGTGGTCAAGAAGCACATCCAACAGAAGTACATGCTCTGCGGCTTCGCCATACACGTAAATAGCATCTCCTCTTTCGTAACGCGTCCAAGTATTTTCACACTCAAGGTTCTAGTTCTATTATTTTTTAACAATAAATAAATTCCAGAAGTTAACAATTAACTCATCAGTTCAGGAAAAAATATCAAACATTAAGACTTTAATATTAATTTAGTTTCTTTCACTTCCTAGGCCTTCCTGGCCACACCCGCCTACCTGTACGGCAATGTGGTGGAGTCCGACAAGGATTTGGTGCTTAGGATCTGGCCTGCCATTGTCTACCAGGCCACCGGTGAGCTGTGTCGCTCTATTATGGAGCATTTGGATACGGAATATAGCGGCAGATCGCGAGAGACCACACAGTATCGAAGGGTCTTCCTGCTGGCCACCCTCATTGCCTGCGTCTCGCTCATGGTGGCCGGCATTTTGTTCTCCTCCGCCTGGATAGTGGTCACCACCACCACACAGGTGGTGGCCATTGTCTTCTACGGCTGCTTTGCGGGTAAGCGATGGCCTTGAAGGAGCCTGTTTTCTGTGTTTCCATTATCCTTGTGATTCTGTTAATTTAGAGGCTTACGGACATTGGTCCTTCGAGCCGGATAAAAATGTAAGGGCGCTTCAATGTAAATGCATCTACATTCGTTGAGTTCTTGTGGGAAACTTATTTTATTTAGATGACATGATAATTGATTTTAGCATAGTCTGTGGTCTATGGAAAGCTGCGATGCACTTGGGATTACAAGGGAAAGACTGCACCCATGTCATCTACCAAAGAACAAATATTTATTTAAGGCTCTTGGCTTATTTACACATTTATAAACAGAGGTTAAATACAAATCAGTATTATCAGCCTATTTTCTTGCACTTCTTTGTGCATTTAATATAGTTTTTAATATTCAAGGAAAACCCAACTAGGTTTTGGATTAGCTTGCAACGCAATATATCACGTATACGCACACAACACATGTGTGCTGGTCGATAATGCAGCATTATTATCAGTATGGATGGGTTTATTACACATTTATGGAGGCACAAGGCTGCCTTTATTTGTCACAACTACTAAATAAAACCATTAAACATAATTTTAATGAACCAAAAGTGCTTAAAGCATGCTTTCGCCAACCAATTAGGATCTCATTTGGGGTTAATGGAACTTAATTTTACAAAAAACGTAAATAAATTAAATAAAAATGCCATTTATGTACCTTACATTTTTCGCAGGCATTGGCTCCAGCCTGTACCTGTGGAAGACGCACGTAATCCTGGAGGCAGTGCGTCCGCGGGAGGACAAGTATGTGCGCAAGACCATTCACCTGTGCGGCGACGCCTTCTGCCAGCTCTTCCTCTCCTTCGTCTTCACCAGCCTCCGGACGCTGTACGGCACCGCCCAGTCAATTGTCCTGATGTCCGCCCTGCTGGTGAATCTCATACCGCTGAGCCTGATCATCACCAAGCACCGCGAGGACGCCTTCACCACGAAACGCATCTCGGTGATCAAGGCGGAGACGGGATTTGCGGCCCTGCCGCTGAGAGCTGCCCTGGCCGCCAACTTAGTGGCCGATCAGCTGGATGGCCTGGACACGCTGTCGTGGCGGAATCCGGCCACAGAAATGGGCGCCACACCGGGGGCAGCCGTGGCCGCCGCTGTGGTGGACACCCACAGCAACTACATGCTGGCCACCGATGAGGCCTATGTGACCTATGTGAATCCCAACGGTGTGGAGATCATGGAGATCATACCCGAGGAGGACGAGACGGTGTCCATGATGCGATCGAGCAATGCGACCATCGACAACTATGCCATGTCGGCCTCACAGACGTCGCACAAGTCCCTGTCCAATGGACGTCTCTATCCGCTGACGCCGCTAAGTGCAACGGCCACGGGAGCGGGAACCGGCAGCTCCTCGCCCCTGCCGCCCGACTATGCCAATCTGGTGAGTGGTCACCCACGTTCAGGCGTTCGTTTTAAAACTCATTTGAAATCGTTTTGCTTCCGGCAGCGTCGCATCCGTCGGATGTCGCGGGCTGTTACCTCGCACCTGTGGTGGAACCTGCTGGACAAGATCGCCATGCCGCTGCAGCAGGCGCTGCTGGTGCCGCAGCTGTACGCCACCACGCTGCTGCTCTCGGCGGACATCTTTAGCTACGTGATGTGCCTGACGGTGCTGCCAGGCCTGGCCGTCAGCCACCATGCCCTGAAGAACGCCGAGATTCCGTTCCTCTTTTCGCTGCTGGCCTTTCCCTGGATGTGCTTCTCGCTGATGACGCCGCGCTTCGGCACGAGCCTGTACAAGCGCAAGCTCCAGTGGCACACGCTGGGCAGCCTCTGCAAGTGCCTGGCCCTGATCTGTGAGTTGTTCAGCTTCTCCAAAACCCTTTAAGTCTTGAAATAATAATGGAACCTCTCTCTCTCTCTCTCTCTCGTTGCCCGCAGTCATTAGCTTCTCCACCTCGAAGCTGCTGCTCAGCGTATCTGCCGTCCTGCTGGGCTTCGGCCAGGTGGTCACCGCCTTCCTGCAGGAGCTGGTCTTTCAGATGGGCATGACGCGGGCCAACTGGACGGCCATCCGGCGACCCGTGCACTTCACCAACGGCCTGCTGGTGCTCCTCTGGGGCGCCCTGGCCCACTGGGTGGTGGAACGGTACTCGTTCCAGGCCACCGTCGGCCTTGCCGGGGCCCTCTATGGGGCCAGTGCTCTGCTCTGGAACTTCCTCTTCTTCTGCTGCCAGGGCAGAGATTAGACGGGGGTGTCGCGATCTCGGGCAGCTCAAGCTGGAGGACCTTGGGCACCAAAGGGGGATCCTAGTCTGTCTATTGTTGTTGTTATTGTTGATCTAAATGTAGTAGGCGGTGTATTAGTTGTTGTGCTTGTTCAGTGATATTAATAAATAACGAAAACATATTTAGTTTCCTGTGAGTTTCGTTCAAGTTCGGTCAATTCCAGAAAATTTTCAAAAAACAAACAAAAAATTCCAAGAAATAACGGAAGAAGGAGGCTGACCGGCAGCACTTTGTTTCACTTTTGCATTGCTCTCGGTAAGTCTTCTCAGTTGCGCTATTATTTATTACGCTCTTTTGTTAACAAATAAACCAGACATAATGGTTACTTGGTGTTGTTGCTAATACAAGTATCCTTCATACAAATTTATCGTGATTAAATATTAATTTATCGGTTTGGTGGCTGGCTTAGTGCTGGCTCCAGGCTCTCTTAAAATTTTGCTTCAAAAACCAGAGAGAGCGCTCTTTAGAGCCATCCGCTCACTTGTACACATATAGCGGAAGCCGAAGACTGTATGTGTGCACATGTATGCTTGCGAATTCTACATCTGTATGCACACATGCAAACGAATTCTTTTTTTAGATCCTTACGCTCTCAATTTCGTGAGAGCGGAGAGAACGCTATTTTCGTCTGAAACAGAAAAATTGCTTGCATATGGCAATTAAAATATGTGGTCGTTATTTATCTTAGTAGTTCTAGTGTTTTGGGTCCTGCCATGCCTCTGATGGCTCCTTCCTCCTTTTGGAAAGCCAAATGGCATATTTCAATGTAACCCAATCGTTGCTCTGATACTACTGAGTATCTTTTAAGAAATAAGAAAGTTAGATCTATTTGTATAATATTTTGCTATTCCTTATTAACCTCGCAGAATATTGTATTTTTAGTCAAAATTTTAAAAGGCAGCGAAGGAGCACCATCAGCCTCATGGTATAACTATGGAAGGTAGCCCCCTAACAGCTTCGTTTATAATTAATAGTTATAGTCTTCATAGTTTCAGGGACAACAGCGAACAACAGAACAAATATAGTCCTCAAAAGAGGGTCCTTCTCTCGACAAGGCTACCTCCTATGGTTGCATTATTATCAGGCTAGTCTACATATATAGAGCCATTCATGTTTTCAATGAATGAATACGAGCTCTCATAAACTATTGTTGTATATTGTTGTTTATCTAAATGTAGTAGGCGGTGTATTAGTTGTTATGCTTGTGCAGTGATATTAATAAATAACGAAACAATATTTAGTTTCCTGTGAGTTTCCTTCGAGTTCGGTCAATTCCGGAAAATTTCCAAAAAAAAAAAACCAAAGAAATTTTAAGCAACGAAAGAAGGAGACTGACCGGCAGCACTTTGTTTCACTTTTGCTTTGCTCTCGGTAAGTGTTCTCAGTTGCGCTATTATTTATTACGCTCATTCGTTAACAAATAAACCATACATAATGGTTACTTGATGCTGTTGCTACTACAAGCATGTCCCATCATGTCGTCAATCGCATCCTTCATACCAATTTATCGTGATTAAAGATTCATTTATCGGTTTGGTGGCTGACATCCCAAAGACGCTAGAATTACTAAAATGCCGCAAGGCATAGGACTTTTTTCACACTCATTATTAGAGCTGGCTTTAGGCTCTTCCTTCGAAAGCTAGAGAGAGCACTCCTTATATCCAGCCGCTCACTTGTACACGTACAGCGGAAGCGGATGACTGTATGTGATCCTCGCGGATTCTACATCTGTATGCACACATGCCAGTGCATTCAATTTTTAGATTCTTACGCTCTGAACTTCGCGAGAGCGAATATCATGCTATTTACGTCTGGAACAGAAAAATTGCTTGTATATGACAACTGAAATATAGGGCCGTTATTTGTATATTATTTTGCTATTCATTATAACCTTGCAGAGTATTGTAATTTTAGTCAAAAGTTTACATGGCAGCGAAGAATCAGCATCATGATTGGTATAACTATAGAAGGCAGCCTCTCAACAGCTTCGTTTATAGTTAATAGTTATAGTCTACATAGTTTTAGGGACGGCAGCGAACGACAGAACAAATATAGTCCTCAAAAGAGGGCACTTCTCTTGATGAGGCTACCCTCTATGGTTGTATAATGATCAGGCTAGTCTATCTAGCCATTCATGCTTTGAATGATTAAATTCAAGCTCTCATAAACAAAGCAAGTTACAGTTTACTTAAGCTGGTTATATCGAACCACTGACTAGAGTTGGTTCATCAAAGAGCTTTAATCGTAAAGTAATCAGAACCACATTAATTGTTAACATACAAAACGCAAATTGCATTTATTTTGGTATCGATTAGCGTGTCCGGGGCCGTGGAAACGTTTAGAAATATGGTACAAGATTTAAAGTTTCTCGGCTTCGGCACTGGCCCGCCACCACAATGCTTAAGCCGAATGCGGCGACAGCAGACGTGCGGCGGACCGGGATATCGGAGGCAAAATGGTGATTACATGATAGTTTGTTGTTGTGTTTAAAAATAGATGTAACAATAGGATAGTAGTTGTGGAAGAAGTTCCCTTAATTCCTGACTTTTCTACTACTACTACCTACTGCTACTCCCCGCCGCGCTTCTGGAGCAGCTGGGCGAACCGCTGGGTTATCAGCAGCGAGGTGTCGATGAAGCGGTCAACGCAGTTGCTCAGGCATGTCTCGGTGGCGGAATCCAGCTTGTTGCTCGGCTTCCCGATGCACTTCTCCCAGCAGATCTCGTTGAATTCGTGAATCTGGGAGGGCAAAGTGTTGGAATGTTATTCTTATTTAGGCGGCGAATTCTTAACGCAACGCAGCTCACCTGTGCGTTGACCTGCGCCTTCTGTTTCTCGATCATGAGGAACTCCTGCAGCTCCTTGTCGTTGCCGGCCATGTTCTCGAAATCAGACATGGTGTTTTTATTGAAAAATCTTCAAATATAAAAAAGTTGCTTGATTTTTATACAATGCAGATGTAAGCTTTAGTGTGACCAGAGCAGTTATCTTAGAAAATACCACTCGGTACACGCATTATATACTGCAACATACTTTAGGTAATGGATGTCAAGATAACATCGTGGTACTGGTCAACGAATGACATCGTTATGCAAAAAATACTAAAATAATAATACCAAATACTATCGTAAGAAGTATATATGTATATATAATATATATATATATAAGATATTGGGGATAATTGGTTCATTAATAAAGAGAACTAAAATTAAGGAATGCAATAAAGGGAGCTGAGCCTCTCATCCTCAAAGCATTATTTATACAAATTTGAAAAATTGGAAAGATTTCAAACTTATTAAAAACCTTTGCTTGATTTTTCAATTATTTTTCAATAATGTTGTTAAACTTGTATTTATTTCACCATTTATGTAAAATTGGTTTAAAATAAAGAAGCTCGCTATCCTGGGTAGTACTAAAACTTGCTTGCCAAGTATGAATTCTTTTAGAAAGGATTCCAAATTAAAAAAAAAAGCATTTAAAAAAGAAGACTGTGTTCCCGATCATTCTGCAGTGCAACCTTATTAAAGTCGCTTCTGATAGAATTTTAAATATTCAAATTAATAATAGAAAGTAAACAGAAAAATAAAATATAGGCCGATAGGCCAACATCAAGAGATCATTCCATATGGTCAAGCGCATAAGTTCTCCCACGGTACTTAATTCGCAATATCCAATATTCATAAAATTAAAATAAAGAAATATAAAAAAATAGAGAAGAAGAGATGTTCCACGCCTAAACGAAGAGATCAAGGTAATATTTCCAGAAGTAAGACTCGTTCGCCAAGAAGCTGTATACCCGATCACCCCAAAGTGCAACCTTACAAATGACTAAAGTCGCTTCTGATAGAATTTAAAATATTAAAATTAATAATAGAAACTAAACAAAAAAAAATATACATATATAATAAGAGCAAGAAAGCCATATCCAAGCATCAAAAGGTCATTCCATACGATCGAACGGTCGTACAAATTTTCACACGGTACTTAATTCACAATATTGAAATTAATAAAATTAAAATAAATAAAAATAAAATATTTCCTCAAGCTATTATCAAGGTTATAAACCAGACTACAATTTTTTCGAATTAAAATATAAGAAAAGAAATAAAATTAAAAACCTAGCAAAGTTAAAGAAATTAAAGAATAGAAAGAAAGGTGTTCACCGCTTGAAGGCTCAACGAACTGTGCAGATTATATTTGCAGAAGTTTGATTATTCGGATGGATAGTGTGACCACAGTGAGGTAACTTGAGAATCCATATTTCGGGATAGCAATGCCCAGATGGATAAAATCAGAGCGCCAAAAATTCAAGTTATTTGTGTACTCCCAACCACATTAAATAGTTACTAGTGCGTATTAGTGAAAATCGTTTTAAATGTTGATTTTATTTATTGTCGCTGATTTTGGTATGCAGGTATTTCTGTAACTTCATGGGTTGATAAAAAAAAATAGTCTCATTTGCATCGAATTACGCTGGATATATGTATGTAACAGACCCGTTTAGGGTTAATATTTTAAAGCATTTTATTTTTGTATGAGCTTTTCTAAAAAACTTTAAACCAACGTTGCACATTTTGCATATTATGCCACCTATACATATTGTTATTAGCACATTTCCTTTAAATTTTGGCCACTATTTTACATTTAAACATGAAGGAACGAATGAAAAACGGAAATTCTGTTGCTTCTAATTCGTGATTGCCGTTGGCCTGCATGAGTTAGAGCGAAACAGCTATAGCGAAATAGTCGAAGTGCAGTTGTGCGGTTGTTTAAATATTTGTTTAAACAATTAAAGTAATGTTCAAAGAGAGTCAGGAATTATTGATATTCAGCTATAGTTATGTATGTATGTATACACACTTGAGAACATTTATGTATTTAAAGTAAATAGTATACATATGTATGTCGGTGTCGATAATGAAACGGCTTATTATTTGTAATATGTGTTTGTTAGTTTACAACAAATATTGTTGAGATAAACAATATTTAAATAACAAATAATTTACAACATATATTGTTGTGATAAATAATAATTAAATAACAAAAATATTTTAATATTAAAAATAAACCCTTCAGTGTTCCATTTCCCACCGTTCCCTTTCGCAGCTAACTCATCGACGCTGCCTTGACGGATACGTCAGACGTAGTGTGGTATTTTTGAGGGGCTCTGCCTACGGTCAGTCTGACACCAGCACGCCAAAAACGAAAATTCACTTTTGTTAATTCCTATCTTTCTGTTCTATTAGTGAGATTTCCAACGTAAACGAAAAGTGCGTCGGTCGACAATTCATTGTGAACAGCAGCATTCCAAGCGGTAAGTGATCGGTGAAGGTGCATTCGGAAGGGCCCAGTGGCTGCTGGCGAAGACATTTTCCGCGCGGCCAGAAAAGCGGGAAGCGGCGTTCCAGCCGGCTTTTCTCCTCCACTTGCTTACATTTTCCGGGAACGCTCATGACGCCTTCGATTCCTTCCAGCGCACTTCGGGACATCGGTAACCCAACACGTATGTCGCTTAATTCCAATCCCATCGAGCATATAGAGTACGCTTCTGAGTCTACAGCAGGCACAAATGCAACTACAGTGCCTGCGGACACTCCCTATCCGCCCGCCAGCACTGGCCAGGAGCAGCAGCAGCCGCTCCACGACCTAAGCGCCGCCGCCGCGTCCAGCTGCGTGCCGGAACACGATTTGCTGCAGCCGCAGCCGCAGCAGCATCTGCCTGAAGCTACAGTGGAGCAGCTGTATCTGCCGGCAGAGAGCGACCAGATTCCGGTACACCACCCGCAGGAGGAGGAGGAGGAGGAAGAGTCTCCGCAGTCCGCTTACCAGCAGCAGTTGTCACCCTGCAGCTCCGAACAGCAGCTGTCCACATATTCACAACAGTTTCCTGGCAGTGACCAAGCTCAGGCCATTGAGCAGGAGACCCCGCCACACACTCTATCCGAACAAGAAACAGAAGCAGAAGAAGTAGAAGACACAGACGAGGATCAGATTACCGAGGAGCAGGCTCCCCGCAACCCTCTGCAGTATCAGGAGCCAAACCTAGTCGGCGAAGAGGAGGTGCCAGTACCCTCGCCCTCCCAGCAGGAGATCCCGCCACACACTCTATCCGAACAAGAAACAGAAGCAGAAGTAGAAGACACAGACGAGGATCAGACTGCTAGCCAGCAGCAGCTGCTTACCGAGGAGCAGGTTCCCCGCAACCCTCTGCAGTATCAGGAGTCCAACATAGTCGGCGAAGAGGAGGTTCCAGTAACCTCGCCCTCCCAGTCGGAAACAGAAGAAGTAGAAGACACAGACGAGGATCAGACTGCCGAGGAGCAGGTTCCCCGCAACCCTCTGCAGTATCAGGAGTCAAACCTAGTCGGCGAAGAGGAGGTTCCAGTAACCTCGCCCTCCCAGTCGGAAACAGAAGAAGTAGAAGACACAGA
>JAEIIU010056788.1:0-11172 GCA_018874675.1 Drosophila baimaii | reverse complement strand
CCTCCCAGTCGGAAACAGAAGAAGTAGAAGACACAGACGAGGATCAGACTGCCGAGGAGCAGGTTCCCCGCAACCCTCTGCATTATCAGGAGCCAAACCTAGTCGGCGAAGAGGTGGTTCCAGTACCCTCACCCTCCCAGTCGGAAGCAGAAGAAGTAGAAGACACAGACGAGGATCAGACTGCCAGCCAGCAGCAGTTGCCTACCGAGGAGCAGATTCCCCGCATCCCTCTGCAGTATCAGGAGCCAAACCTAGTCGGCGAAGAGGAGGTTCCAGTACCCTCGCCCTCCCAGTCGGAAGCAGAAGAAGTAGAAGACACAGACGAGGATCAAGCTGCTAGCCAGCAGCAGCTGCTTACCGAGGAGCAGGTTCCCCGCAACCCTCAGCAGTATCAGGAGCCAAACCTAGTCAGCGAAGAGGTGGTGACGATACCCTTCGACTTCGACTTCGCACAGGCTGCAGAAGAGCATAATCAGCAGTTTCCTGATTACGAGCAGGAGACAGACATCGAAATAGAAACAGAGCAGCTGTTCTTTGTAGAAGTTCACGATCCGAATCTCCTCGCTGAGGAGGAGCCCCCACAGGCGTGCGCAGAAGTTTCCCAAGCGGCCAAGCGCGATAACACACAGCCTGCAGGAAGAGAGCATAGTACCGAAGAGGATTCAATTGACGAGGAGGATTCACCCCTGCCGCCGTCCACCCAGTCGGAAGGAGAATCTGAGGCCGAGCGAATAAGGTTATTCAACGACTTTGCACGGCGTGGAGAAAATGAGTCTCCTCTTCCAAGCGAATATCTTCCGTTCAGACAAGCCGAAGAGCAGCCGTGCTTTCTCAACCAGGTGCTAGAGGACCCCGTCCCACTTTTGCGCCTAATCTCCACTCGCGAGAGTCTCGAGCTCATACGCGAGAGCTGCATACGCCAGACAGTCGAAACCAACGAGGAATTTCGCATCCTCCAGTCACAGATCAACAATAATTTAAATCAGCGCCAGGAGCAGATCAGTTTGTGCGCCAAGCTTATATACTCTGATCACCCAGAAGGTTGGCTCCTGTTCGGGAATATCAACGCGGGCATTCAGAGCGCCATAGTCTATAGCAGGGTACTGCTCGAAAAGCGACGCTCCTGCGGCGAGCAGGCGGCAGACAACAATAGTCCGATGGGATTTGATGTGTTAACTCGCATTCGTAACGTTTTAGTCGGCTGGTATAGGAAGAGCGAGCCCCCATCGCAGCCGGAGGAGGCGGCGGCATCCGGATCTGGTCCCTCGGGGGACCCACAGCCCAACGTCCGTGGTGATTCCCGGAAGCGACGGTGAGCATTCTGAGCTTGGCTTTGCTTATTCATTACACATGATTTGTAGAGGCATTTGTTGCAATACTTTTGTTACATTTCATCTGAGTTTGGTTTTTTCGTATATATTTAAAATAGTATTTCATTAAGTGAAGTAACACTTTGAGAGAGAAAGGCCTTTCCACATAATTTGTTTGGTATAAAATGGTCTCAATCATGGCATAACTATGTAAGGTAGTCCCTTCAGCTCTCTCTCTCTCTCTCTCTCTCTCTCTCTCTCTCTCTCTCTCTCTGTCTCTCTTCGCTAGAGACGAGCTCTATAAGGAGAGAGCAAACTTTATACGTTCGCACTCCTTGTTACCTCTTTTGACAACTTTCGCCAAAAGATTGGCAAAAAGAGAGAGCATCTCTTTCGAACGGGAATTACCTTGAATAGATCTGCCATAATCTCAACCATTTTGAGCATTTTCTCGCTCAGAAAACAACAAGAAACTTGAGAGTCTCTTTCTCGCAGTTGTGTCGGTTGTTTTGCTTCTGTTGTGTCGGTTGTTTTGCTTCTGTTGTGTTTACGCTTAACTGAATTCGGAGAGCCAAAATGCGAAGCTCTCTCAGAGTGCTTAGCTGTTCAAGCCTCTATTTCGCTACTCAGTGTTGTAGTTGTTTCCTAGTGTGCAAGAGAGAGACAGAGGCAAAGCATCCTTCCGCAAAGCAAGCGGCATTAAGAGACCGAAGTCTGCTGTTAAACTTTAAACGAGACAATGGACGGGGGGCGACGATCCGAGATTTTTCTCCGATCCCTTGCGAGCTCTGGAATTTATTGAATCCAACCATGAAAATGTTCAAATCCCAGCAGTCACTGAACACCTACTCAAGCTGCAAACTTCGCAGTGAAAGCCACATCCACACCAGCTCTAGAAATCTAAATTAACGTAGTGTTCTTATCTTTATTACTATTTTATTTTTGTTTTTATTTCACAGCGTCCCGGACGACCAGCCGTCGCTTATCAAGTACCGTCGCGTGGACAACTCCTTTCCACGCTTCGTAACGAATGAGGCTGCCGAGGACAACGTGCCCACTAGTTCCATGGCAGCGCGTGAACGCGAGACAGAGGGTCAGCGTCAGACCGCCCAGCGTCTGTCCATATTTAATCCGCCGAAGCTAACGCAGCATCGCGTCCGCAACAATGCCGCTAACATCAACGTCGATCTGTCGGATGACGATGAGCCGTCCCCATACCTTGGCATGGTTGGTGGTGCTCCCCAAAGACCCCCGCCGGCCTTAAGTGCCGTCCCTTCGTCAGGCATGAACAGCGATTCCTCGTCCACCACATCCTCGATGGCGGTGCGTCGGGAATTCCTGTATTCGGATGCGGTACGCTTCGGCCAGAATGGCATCCCAGAGAGCCGCATGAATGGGCATGCGTCCAGCGCCAGACCATCGCCAGCACGTTTCGAGGACAGCGTGATGGCCGTGGAGGAGCGCCGTTCGGAACGCGAGCAATATCTCGCCTTGATCAACAATCTTTGCCACAAGACGCCCGGTATTCGGACACCGAACCTACAGCCGACTTTGCCGACTCTACCGACTTATCTGTCGCAGCCGCGCCCCGATTCGCAGCCGCCCACCTGGGGCAACATAATGTCCAATAACAGACCACTTCCACGCCAGCAGCAGCCGCCGCCGCCGCTAGTTAGACCCGATCGTCTGGAGCGCCAGCAGCCCCAGGACATGCCACCGACTGAACCCATGGGTAACGGGTCGAATCGTGAGCTCGTGAACTATGCCAGGCTGCTGGCACGAGAGCAGCCGCCGCCGCTGTCGCCCTTGGATAAAAACCAACCCGATACCAGCCATGCCTCAACCATTTCGAGCACGGAAAATACTTCAAACTCCTCCAGCAGCCGGGAAGCCCCATATGTGATCCATGGCAATGATGATGATAGTGCCCACAGCCAGGCTCCTGCCAGGGCCAACAATAGGTGAGTGATTCCCGTAGATTGTGTAATTCGAATGCATTCACGATCCTCCTCCTCCTCCCCCTCTTCCTTGCAGCGTTGCACGCGCAAAGGACACGCAGCAGCCCAAAATTGAGTTGTCTATGACCGAGATCTTGCAGCGACGCTTCGAGAATAGCATCTTTTTCAAGGACAGCTACACCGAGAACTACAGAGAGAAAATGGAGCGCGAGCGCCAGGAGATCGAGGAGCTGCGCAAAGATGCCTATACCGAGTGAGTGTCCCCCTCATCAGCTCCTACTCCCCAAATCCTCTTCGACGGGTTTTGTTGTGTGCCAATTTCAGGGTTGCCAAAATGAGCGAGCAACGCCGTGTCTACGAGAAGAGCCTGCGCGAGAGCATCGTGGTGATTAATGCCAACCACCTGCCGCTGCTTATTATCGGACCGATGACCAAGGCTGTGGCCAAGAAGAAGGTGCTGGAGTATGCAGTGCTCACCACGGACCATCAGAAGCGATACAACGAACTGTTCCAGGGACCGCCTCAGCAAGTGAGTTTTAGCCCATCCGGGGGGCGGATATCAGGACTTAGGGACTGCCACTAACTGCCACCTTTTCGCTCTCTTCCCCTCCCCCTTCCAGGTGATCATTTCCAAGTTTAGTCTCCAAATTACACGCAACGACATCCGCACCCTGGTGGGCAGCAACTGGCTTAACGATGAGATTATCAATTTCTACATGAACCTCCTGACCGAGCGTTCAGAGCTGCGCGCCGACGAGCTGCCCAGCGTGTATGCAATGAATACCTTCTTCGTGCCACGTTTGCTGCAGAACGGTTACGCAGGCGTCAAGCGCTGGACGCGCAAGGTGGATCTTTTTAGCAAGGATATAATTCCGGTGCCAGTGCACTGCAATGGCGTGCACTGGTGCATGGCCATAATCCACATGCGGAATCAGACAATACGCTACTACGATTCCATGGGAAAGCCCAATCAGGATGTGCTGGACGCCCTGGAGGCGTACCTGCGTCTGGAGTCAATGGACAAGCGCAAACAGCCCTTTGATACCAGCGGCTTCACCATCGAGAATGTGCCGAATGTGCCACAGCAGACCAACGGCAGCGATTGCGGCGTATTCAGTTGCACATTCGCCGAATATATTACTCGCAACGCTCCAATCCGTTTCACCCAGGAGCACATGGAGCACTTCCGCAGAAAGATGGTGCTGGAGATAGCCGACGGCAAGCTGATGATGTAAGCGCGGTTCAGCTTCCTGTGCACGGCCCTAATATAAGCAAGTCTTAAGCTGTAGCGTACGATTAGCGGGGGGGAAATCTTAATTTATTGAATAGCCACTTAAGTAACTGGTTCCAAGCAAGAATATGCGCGACTCTGCCGACTCTCAGCAGCTACAACATATAGATAACTTCTACTAGCATCGCTCGGAACCCTAAGAGAACAACCTACTTTCGAGCCCCCAATATTCGGTCAAGCAAATACTTTTTGTATAAAAGACACTTGAGTTTTTTTGTACAGCCAATCATTTCTCCCTCGGGATGAAATGCAATGAAAACATCTTAAATCCGTATTGTAACGAGAAATTAGTTTTCCAATAAAACTCAAAACTAAAACAAGCGCCCAAGCAGTGATACTCATTTCTGGCTCGTATTTGTAAGTCGAATTTGTCGATTTGTCAACGAAATGATGCATTAGCAACAATGCTTTATTTACTAAGATGTCGCACGTCATTTCATTTTTTTTTTTGCTGGACCCAGCGCTGGGTCTTAACTAAGCGAACAAACAAATAACTATAAAAGAAAGTTTGTTTCTTTTTCTGCACTAAAAACATGGCTGGATTTTTTGTTAAATTTATGTTATTTTTTTTTATATACTTAAAAAAGTTTAATTTCTTAACTGTACTTATAAAAATGTAATTTCTTTTCGAGTCTCTACCCTACAATAAATCTTACTTTGTACACTTTATCTTTTTTTTAGTAAAATCTAATCCAAGGATATTTATTTTAATTTTATTAAGGCAAGTGGATGTTTTTTCCCACAAAGAAAATGGAATTGTTTATATTTATACCATTGGAAAGTACTATAGGTGTGCCATGATGTTTGCAACGCACTGAAGGAGTTATCTCCGACCACTTAAAGTATATGTATTCTTAATCAGCATCACCAGCCGAGCCGATCTAGCCATGTCTGTCTGTCTGTCCGTATGTCGGTTTATATGCAAACTGTCTTTCAGTTTTTGAGCTATCGGGCTGAAACTTTAAGAGCAGTCTTATATCTTTTACAAGCAGTATATATGTCTGAAGGGCCGGAATCGGGCTACTATATCATATAGCTGCCTAAGAAACAATCGGGAAAATTTGGCATATTTTTGCTATTTTTCAAGATATTTAAATAAATTCTCATATGTGCTCTTAAAATAATACTAAAACCAACCCCTAGACATTTCTTTGAAATCGGACTAATATATCATAAAGCTGCCATAGGAAAGATCGATCAAAAATTCATATTTTACATACATATGTACTTTGAATTTTACATAAAATTTTACATTATACATGCTCTTTTTAAACGATAAGAGCACTTTGTTAAGATTTTCATTAAAATCGGCCAACTATATCTGATAGCTACCATATAAACATATAAGCGAAACAGGGTGTTTCGTGTAATTGATGCTCTTAGTATTAAAATCTTGCTTAATAAGTAACAAATTATCTGAAAGGGTATATCAACTTAGGCTCCGTCCGAAGTTAGCTTTTCTTACTTGTTATTTTATGTAAATTATAATTTAATTAATTAAACCCTTATAGGTATTCGAAAAAGGTATATTCATAGACGAAATAAAAAACACTGATAAATAATTAAACATAGAAAGCTGGAATACTCCCCAAAACTAAGTAAACTATAACTAACTAAACTATAAAAGTTACATATTTGGTAAACAAATTCCAAATCTTAACAAAGCCCCGGGAAACTTGCAATTCATTTAAAAGAAAATACAAACAAGCTGAGAAAAAAGTGTGGGAAAATATATTAATAGATCTCCACTAGTTTCGCAGTGTTTACTTAACAAAAATAAAAGCTTTCATGGCACCGCCGCATGCTATCCCTCAACAATTTTCACATGTTGAATTTCCTAATTGAATAAGAATTAATTAGAACTTCGTTTTAAAAGAAAACATCGCCAAACATCGTACTTAAACTATCGATAGGCATGTAACCGATATGTGCAAAGCTAACGGTACACGGCTGGAAACTTTCCGGCTGCTAGTGTGACCCCACCGCCTGTGACGCGCAACGGCCAGTGTGACCATTTGGGTGCGCAGCCAGGAGAAAGGCGAGAAAAGCGCTGAGAAAACGGAGAAAGGGGCGAAGACGGAAGGAAGACGGAACGGAACAGAACGAACGACCGTGGAGCCAGCAGCAGCAGTAGCAGCAGTTGCGAGAGAGGCGCGCGCGCGGTCATAACTCGGTGACGGCGGCGTTGGGTCATCCAAATTATGCCAAATAGCATCAACAACGGGCACACGACGAGCAGCAGCAGCAGCAGCAACGCCAACAAAGCCATAGCCAAAGCCGACAAGCGAACGGACACAGAAAATGCAGCGGATCACGGCGGACGCGGCGACGTCATCGGCGTCAGATAGCGGGAAGGGAGCGGACACGGAGTCGGAGGCGGCGGCAGCGGCCAGGTCCGGCGGAGTCGGCGGGAACAGCTGCTCCTCCGGCGGCCTAGGATCCGGATCAGGCGATGCAGCAGCAGCAGCAGCGGTGAGAGGCGTTATTAGAAGCTCCGTGTTAAACATGCCTTCTAAATAGTTTTTTTTCTAGTTTTTTTTTTAACAGTGCATGTGTGTGTGTGTGTGCGTGTGTTTTGTTGTGTGTACATATTTACGGTTTGTTTGGCCTGGCCAAAAATTATATAACATTAAGCGGAAGGCAGCGCACGCTTAGTGACCTGACCCCCGCACCCACGCCCTCCCCCCCTTTACAATCGTCATGAGCTCGCATAAAAACCTGTGTGTGGGAGTGTGCCAGCGTGCGCCTGTGTGTGTGTGTGTGTGTGTATGCGCGCCTGTTTTATTTGCCATGCTCCTCGGCTCGTTTGTTGTAATTTTCCGCAGCCACCGCGCATGCCACCCCTGGCCCCCATTTCCAACCACCCTCTGCTCTTGGTCGTTCCTTTCCACAGCGGGAAAAAAAAGGTTAAAACACACACAAATATATTCCATAAACTTCCATTCCATAACCCTGGAGATCTTTTCTTGGAAAATATTCCAAATATTTGGGGGACTAAGGCCATATTTGATCTTAAGTTTCGTGTTATATCTTTCAAAAACCCTCTCTATCGAGAATATATCAGAAATAAAATAAAAAATAATAAATATAAATCAGAACTATCAAAGTTTTAGAGAAATCAGAAAACTTTCAAAGTTTTAGGGAGAAGGATGCTGAGGAAGCTGGTCGGCGCCTTTGCAAAATATTTGTTTTTCCAAGCTGGCCAGGAAATATATCTTTTTAAAAACAAATTACTATTCTAACTAAGAAAGGTTCCCAAAGCCTTAAACGTTAAAAAATTTCAATGATTATAACTCTAAAAAAAAAAAACAAGAGAAATTGATGAAAAACACAAATATTCCATAAACTTCCATACCATAACCCTGGAGATCTTTTTCGGAAAATATTCCAAATATTTAGGGAAATAAGGCCATATTTGATCTTAACTTTCGTGTTATATCTCTCAAAATCCTTGGAAGTTCGAGAATATATGAGAAATTTAATATCGATTTTATGTTTGAACTAAAAAAAGCTTTAGAGATTAACAAAAAACCATCAAAGTTTTAGAGAACTGAATGCCGAGAAAGCTGGCTGGCTCATTTCAGAAACATTTGTTCTTCCAAACTGCTCAGGAAGATATTTTTTCTTTAAAACAAACCTTAAACTTACTAATAACTTTAAACATTTAAAGGATTTTTACTCTCAATAAAAAAAAAAAAAAAACAGAAATGGATGCTGAGGAAGGTGACTGGCGCATTTTGAAACATGTTTTCCTCTAAGCTGGTCAGAAAATATATCTTTTTTAAAACAAATTACGATTATAACCAAGAAGGATTCCTAAAACCTTCTAATAAATTCAAAAGTTTCAATGATTTTTACTTTAGAAAAAGAAAACCAGAGGAATGGAGGCTGAGGAATCAGACTGGGGCGCATTTCAGTAACATTTGTTCTTCTAAGTTGTCCAGGAAAAAAGCTCTTTTTAAAAACAAATTACGATTATAACCAAGAAAGGTTCCTCAAAAGCTTAAACGTACTAATAACTTCGAAAATTTCAAAGATTGTGCATCCGGACAGCTTTATCTTATCCTCAGTTTATGAATACTTTCTCCTAAGAAGCTTAGAATAATATAATCGATTAATATTATAAAAATTACATTCAATTTAATAGGATAAAAAACTGAATATCTTATAAATATTTTTTTTTTCTCTAAGAGGGACTTAGGTATTTCTCCTCTATTCCTACATATTTTTTTTCCCAGTGCATCTTAACGTTTCACGTGCTATTTTTCCTACATTTATTTTCCTCTCAGACTTTTGCCTAATTTTTGGGAAATGCGTAATATTTACTTTTGCGGCGCTTGTTTGTTGTGTTCTTGGTTTTAAGCATTTATTCGATTTTGCCTGCCGTGGCTGTCGTAGCCGCCGCCGCACCAGGGTAATGTCCTTGTGGCTGCTCCTCTCCCATTTTCCTACCAACTCGCTTCCTGCGCTCGCAGCATATTCAATCTCATTCCTGACGCCTGGCCAACTTCCTATTCATTTGGTGCTAATTAATTTTGGCCAGCAGCTGCTGGCCTGATGATGATGATGATGATGATGATGATGATTACGTCAGGCGCAAGCTCATTTATTTTTGGCCCTTAATCCTTTGCTGGCTCCAAACGAGAGAGAGCCAGCGAGCCAGCGAGCAGCTCTGGCTAGCGAGAGAGGGCTTGCCAGGAGCGGCGACGGCGGCCTTGCCACCCCCAGACCCAGACCCAGGCGAGTTACCCCATTCCCTGGCCAGCTCAAGGACTGCCTTATTTATAACTCCGGCTCATCCAATTTGGGATGCCATGCGGGACCTCATACATTATTCAGAGCTTACGCTCAGTTGGCACATTCGCATAGTTCCTTCATAGCTGCCTCATAGCTGCCTCATTGTCTTTTGTTTATTGATTTATTCACACCTACCTCTTCTGTTTTCTTACCTTTGTTTTTAGCGCTTTTTTTAGTTGTTGTGCATTTAACAATATCGAACACAGGTAAGCCCCGATGGCTACCAGCCATCCATCCATCAACGTCCCTTCATTTCAGGGGTAATCCCACTGTGGCTTAACAACAAAGAGTTCATATCTTAAAACCCTCATCAACTTCATTGAACAATAATAATTATTTGTGTAATTTTATGTTTTTTTTTTTTTAATAATTTTCGTACTTAAAATACATAGCTACAGTGGAGTTACCCCTTGAGAGTCCCTGTCTTGTAGTTAATGACTCGTTATATTTACAGATTAGCACAACAACGATTAGCTCCATGCAGCAGATGGACCAGAAAAAGGATCAAAAGGAGCCAACGGAGCCGGTGGCCATACACTTTTTGGCCAGCTTCCATGAGATCTGCGTCGTCACCGCCCTGCTGCCACTGGTGACGCTGTTCACGTGTTTTGTGACCGCCTACGTCTTCCAGTACGACGATGTACACGAGACACATTGCCGCGTGAGTTTTTGGGTTTTTTGTGTTTGTGTTTGTGTTTGTCCTTGAAGCTCATGGCTCCTAGTGGGAGTGTCCACCACGGCTAACTGCCTTGAATCTCAGTTAATCCCCTGGCCAACAAATCACTGCTCTCCCCATGGGGGGCACCTTGCTAGACAGACACGCAAATCCACTGTTTATTTTTAAAACGCTTTGCACACAAAAAAAGAATATAAAAAACAGCAGTTTTTTCGGTTTTCAAAGCTTCCTTTGAAGAATGTCATCGCTTTTCAGCAGGAGTCTTAAAAATAAGACCTAATAACACCTGAAAACATTCGGATTTCATTCAAGTACTTAGCTTATGATACAAATATTTGATTGAATGTCAAGCCTGGAGCCTGAGAATAATAATCTGCCTTAAAGTCATAGGTCAATAAGAGTATGTGAGCAAAGCTAAATGTTTTTCCTCAGCGGGATGTGTACTTTTTGGAAACCATGATGGCTCCAGTTTTTAAATATTTTTTGAAAAAAGACTTCTGAATCCCTTTTTAAGTAATGCGGTTTTGAAAAACTTTTTTTTAAATTTTTTTCTTATAAGAATATTTAAAAATATTCCTCAGACTTCTGCCTTGGTTTTTTTCAGAGGAAGGGATGTACATAAAATGTCTTGTTACTTTCATTAATTTGTTTTAAAGCAAAATAAAGGTAGAAATGGCCTATTTATTATTCAAAAGAACTGCCAACTTGTACACAGTTTCAAGTCCGGTAAACTAAACCACATTTTTACTGAATTTTTACAATTTAATAAATTAAAATAACTTGATTTATTTATAAGAATTAATCGTTACCCTCCCCTAAAAGTATTAATACTTACCTTTTTATTTTATTCTTTAATATATTAAGCTAATTGTTTAGTTCCGGCAACCTTGACAACCAAAACGCAAGTTGTTGTTGCCTAGAGCAAATATTTTTTTTTTGCCAAATCCAAGTTGGGGTCGAAAGATAATTATTTTAGAAATAATTACATGATTGATTGAACTTCTGATGTTGTAAAATAAATGTTAACAGACCAATAGGTCAAGGTCAAGTATATTTGCAAAAAAAACTTCAGTTGTTTTTATACCCTTGCAGAGGGTATTATAGTTTTGCCATGATGTTTGCAACGCAGTGAAGGAGTCA